>CAXKVY010002711.1:0-30730 GCA_964058915.1 Tetropium fuscum
ATGCGCCTACTGCAGTCCGAAGATTCAAAGAGAAAACTTTGCCCAAAATCTATGTAAACTGAATGTGGCTTCATGCAACTGATGCATGCTGCGTCAAACTAGTCCTGGAGATTGCGGTTAGTTTTTTGATGGTTATTTGAAGCCAACGTGGTTCGTAGGGGTCCCAACAACCTTACACGTTCAGGATATACCTACTCAGCGAATCAAAACAAGCAGAAAATCATGAAAAATTAGAATATGTTTTTGATATAGGCACTTCTCACGAGTATCAGAATAAGTTCCTTATAGACAAATTTTTCCTATTTATAAAAAATATATTTTGCTATTAATAAATGTGTGAATAAAAAAAATTGGTATCAGTATGTTATACTTAATCTCACTTTCACTAGTATTTAATTCATGGAGTGCGCTTTTGAAAGATGTACATTTTGTAACAGAAAATCTATTTATTTCATAATTATGTAAGGATTGTCGCTGGTGAATAAACGTGTGAGTGAAAAAAAATTATATCATTGTTAATATTTAATCTGACAAATCCAGTATTTGATCAATGGAGCGCGCTTACACCATCTAAAAAGCCTTCTTTCAGAAGAACTCTCTTCATCCCTGTCTGTGGCATGGAGGATTGCGCGCATTGCTTACCTGTCACTCTTCACGCTCGCGCTCAAAACAACATGTAAAATCCAGACAACCATGGATGTGACAAAACTTTTGCTAAGACAACCTAATACTGTTGGGTAGGGAATAAAATAACCTCTCATTTCATTTAAAAAAACGATTAAATAACTGATAAGGGTATATTAATATCGCTTGCTCACCTGTTTATACCTGGCAACTTCATAGGTATGAACAGTCAAAGTAGGCAATCCATATTTTTCCATAATCCAAGGTATCATCAACCGTGAGACACCCTGTATATGTAAGGTGTCCACGAACAGCCCATAAAAAATACAGGGGGTGATTAAGGTCACAAAGACATAGGTCCAGAAATGCTTCGTTGAGGAAATGCAGGGTGTTGAAATAGCAATTTATTTTATTTTTGATTTTAATTTAATTTTGATTAAATTTTCGTTGACTCAACCGATGAAAAAATTAAATAATCCTTCATTATAGGTGATACATGAAACATTCCTTTGAGTTTGCCCCAGTTCATCTTCCTCTCTCCTTATTTGACCGAAAATAGTTGATAAGGAAAACCACCAATAACTCAACTCTGCTCCAGAGTTGTTGTTGTTGATATTTCAATCACAACTATTTTTTTTTATTTATTTTTATGCGTTTTCTATCGATAGAGACATTAAATGCGAAAACATGTTAATGGACATAGACTGGAATGTGAAGCTCTCAGATTTCGGGTTCGCCAAGGGCCACGTGAAATCCAAGAACGGCCAGATCCACCTAAGTGAAACCTACTGCGGAAGCTACGCCTACGCATCTCCAGAAATACTCAGGGGAATACCCTACCAGCCACAGTACGCAGACATATGGTCCATGGGAGTAGTCCTTTTCGCCATGGTATTTGGGAGACTTCCATTCGACGACAGCAACTACAAGGAACTAATAAAGCAGGTGTCCAACAAAGTGAATTTTCCGAAAGATCCAAAAGTTTCGCCTAACTGTAAGTCGTTAATAAGCAAAATACTTGCACCATTGAAGTCTAGAATAAGAATTAGTGGTATCAGGAATGATGCCTGGTTTACGTACGATGTTCCAGGTAAGAAAATTAACACTATTATTACTAAAAAATTTTAATTAACACTCAACTAAATCTTAAAGGTACCAGCAAAGATAGGAGAGTCTCTACCACCTCAGAAGCGGATGCCCAGGACCGTAGGATTTCAATTGGCAGCAAAGATGTTCCG
Source organism: Tetropium fuscum (assembly GCA_964058915.1). Lineage (NCBI taxonomy): Eukaryota > Metazoa > Arthropoda > Insecta > Coleoptera > Cerambycidae > Tetropium > Tetropium fuscum. The sequence continues at coordinate 1,863 of CAXKVY010002711.1, forward strand.
AACATAATAACAAAGCAGCAGTTACAAAGCGAGGCTAAACCTAGGGAGAAAGGTAGGAGAGATAGTGCGGATGAGGAGGTTCCTATGACTACGCAGGAACCCATTGATAAAGACGCAGAGAGCATGTCTTCGAAACCTGCTTCTAGCAAGGCAAGAAGAGATAGTCAGAAATAGACGTACTCATTTTACGCGTGCCATAAGATAATTCAAATAATCTTGTGTAGGTACTCGATTAGTACGATAAGCTAAAATCTGTTTCTTCTATTAATATTTGTAGCACGTATTTTCTATGTACATATTGCACAGACATCTTACCCCTTTTGGTAACCACTTGTAACAATTATATAAAAATGTGTTCCACCACTTTTTTAATAAATCAATTAGCAATATAATTTATTTGTTAATAAAGTTCTTTTATGTCCTTTGACTTACGAAGCCGACGCTAATGCTAATGTGTACAAGCCAGCATCCATAATTTCCGCAAAAAACTAAGCGAACATCTACTTCAAAACCTATAATCTTTGTGAGTTACATTATAAATTATATTATAGGCCCTTTCCGGCTGCTTACTCCTTTGAATCAGTGTTGCTGCTTAAAACCATTAAGAAAATACCGATAAATAATTAACATGTCCATTTGTTTATCACTTATATAAATTTGTGACATTTTGAACAAAATTAAGAAAACATTTAAAGACGTGATAAATACACCGAAAAACTAACAAGTATTCGACAACCTAAATATTTCATTGGTTTCGAAGCCTCCTTAGTAACAATTAAGTACTTGCAAAATTGTATTTTCTTTTAACTCTAATTTTTATTATATCTCACAACATTTGCATACGACAAATAAATATTTTCTTTATTAATAGTACTAATAAATGGTATCGTGTGAATAAATAGGAAGGTGAAATTGTGTAGATTAATATTATCTAAAAATAAATTAATAGTAAGAAAACATTTTTAAAAACAAGCATTATATTTATATGCTCTAAAACGAAGAAAATAAACTTTAAATTAAATTAAACCCACCAATTTATTATATTACACAATTTATATGTTATAAAAGTTTGTCGCGAGATTTAAGTACCTATTTTATAAAAGACAATTTTATTTTTTATAATTACTTATGTCAATATCTAGTTACATATTGCATTATTATTTCTACACAGTTAAATCTCGCGACAAGCTTTTATATCATACAAATTGTGTAATGTAATAAATTGATGGGTTTAATTTAATTTCAAGTTTATTTTCTTCTTTTGAGAGCATTTAAATAAAAGCTAAATGTTTTTTTCTATTAATTTATTTTTTAGTTGTCGCTGGACATCTTTTTTAGTCTGTTCATTTCATTTAATGTGTCATTGTTGCATGGTGGTTTGTCTGTTAATTTAGTACAGTCTAGTTCTTTCATAAAGAGGCCTTCTAGTGATTTGACTCTACTTAACAACTCTACTTATTTCAGCTTGAAGTTATTGACGCCCATCTCGCCAAATTATACAAGTCATAGTATGAAGCCAACCAAGGCGTACTTTTAAAATTCAGTTGCAAGATTTGACCCGAACAATTCGACCCAAAAATCGTAATCGGGGACTACAAAAACCCCGGGATAACAATTTCAGATGGATTGTAGCAACGTTTTTCATTGCCATCTTAGATCCGCCATCTTGAAAAAATTGTATCGTCTGCAGTTGACCCTTGTCAGTCCCTACAAGATTTGTTCGAGCTTCACCAAACTATCCTTCACCGTTGCCGAGTTATAACTCTTCAAAATTAGTATAACTACCATTGATATCATGAGGTTTATGCCCCCCATGAAAAAACATAGTCCACTATCTTAGGGAGTCCGCCATATTAGATTTAGAGTGACGTCATTTTATTTTTTGTATTCTTCTACTAACCCCTTCATTTGATTTCATATCCATATTATGGAAGTGCATAAAAAATAACTAGTCCGCCATCTTTGGGAGTCCGCCATATTGGATTCATAGTGACATCATTTTATTTTTCTATTCTTAGTAAACCCTTTAATTTGATACCCATGTCATGGAAGTGCATGAAAAATAAATAGTCTGCCATCTTGGGCCGTCCGCCATATTGGATTTATAATAACTTCACTTAGGTAGCAATTCATTGTCATCCAAACTATACGTGCATGCAAAATTTCAGCTGAATCGGTTGAGGATAACTACTTTAAAATTCAGTTGCAAGATTTGCCCCGAACAAACATACATAGATGGATACATACATAGCAAGTTAAATAAAAGCTTGTAAAAATGGGGTTTTTTACATTTCATCCCCTAGAATCACCCCGTACAGGACTACCCTTGACGACTTTCGATGTTTCTAAAGGTGAGGAATCATCTAAATTAAACTGATTTAAACTTTTAAACACAAAGTGAAACAAAGTTTAAACTACTAGAAGTAAAATAGCATGCTAGTCTACTATAATTTTGCCGTATCTAATAAAACGTTTCAGAGGTACTTCATATTTTATCTGTCTCGAAAAAACAGGTATAGACAAGCATATACCATGCTAGCTAAAATTTCGCAAACTTGCATCATACAAAGGAGCACTCCCTCAAATAATGATCTACCAAGGATGAGTTGCACTTTCCGCAATGTGTTTGTTTACAATCATGTTGAAATACCCGTCTAGATTTTGGCTGTTAAAGTATATATATATATGAATAATTCAAAAGCAAACATAGTGTTAGTAGTATAAACATAAAGCGGCTTAGAGAGATCATTGATTTATTTATTTGTAATTAAGTCGGTATAACCAGACTATCTATTTTTAAAACCGGCTATTTTATTTTTAAAACGAATTAAATATTGGACCACCTATTAGATTTATTAGTCATTTGTGCTATTTTGCGATAAACATTTTTGCCGTATTTTATTTATGTACTGAGATAAACGCAATATGCAAAATAATATAAAAGATAATGATATGATATTATGTTTACCTACCTTAGATTAGGATTAAGTGGATTAAAGTTTAAGTCACTTAAAAATAATTAAAACTTATTTCCATTGATATAGAGTGATTCAATACATACGTAATATTAATTAACAGCATGATGTTTCTAGGAAAACTTGTATGGGCATGTATGAGCGCGTGATGTTTAGCTGAGAAAGTACACTGTCGAAAGAAATTAGCGCATCACCATAAATTTATCATAATTTTGATGTTAAGTATTTTCCGAACCAATCATACAATTTTGATGATCCTTTTTTGCATTGTACAATTACTCTTCTATATAATTCAAATAAGAACGTCATTGATTTTTTCACAAATCTAATATCAGTTATTCTGATATTAGATTTTTCCAATATTTTCATTCACCCTGCGAATAACAGTAGCATTACTAACAAATCCCAATAATAATTAAACCATAGCCTCATCTGTTCTTAACATTCCCTTTTTATAACACTGCTTGCTTTTATTAACTTTTTATTGATAACTCAACAAATTAACAACACTTATCATATAAAACACTTAACACTAACATTAAGTCAGTATTCCCTCCTCTTGCACGAATCACTGCCTCACATCGACGCCTCATACTGAAAATTAAGTTTCTAATTTCACCTTTGTCAATATTTTCCCAAATTTGCTGTAGAATTTGTCCAAGCTGCAGTTGATTAATTGGATGGCGAGGAAGTTCTCTCAACCGTTTGCCCATAATGTCCCAGAGAAGTTCCAGTGGATTAAGATCCGGGCTTCCCGCTCTCCATCGCATTGTGGGAATATTAACTTCGGCAAGATATTGTTGTACAATTCTGGCATTATGCGGTCTAGCATTTTCACGCATGAAAATAAAATTGTACTCTTCAAAAAGCGCAAAAAGCATTACATTAGGTTCTAAAATGTTTTCAATGTAAAAGGCTGCCGTGATATGTCCTCTTGGTATCACCACCAACTCGATACGAACCTCTGCAGTGATGCCTCCCCACACCATAATAGAGCCTCCACCAAACATAATTGTTTGAACAATGTTACATTGTGCATAACGTTCACCTGGCCGTCTATACACACGCGCCCGTCGGTCACTGTTATAGAGGCAAAATCTCGTCACCGACATCATTCGTTATAACGTTAGCCCAATCGGCCTAATTTTCACAAACTAACCAATTAACGTGTTTCTGAGCAAATGTTAATCTGGCTCGGCGATGATCTGCGTTTAATTGAGGGCCTGTTGCAGGTCTTCTGGGTCTTAAATTAAAACCCCGCAGCGCCTTTCGTATAGTAACAAAACTTACACGAACATTGTGCGTCTCTTCCAGCATATTTTGTAGCTTTTGAGCCTTAATAAACCGTTCCCTTTATTTAACGTTTGCAGTAACAAAATCGATCTTCGGCATCATTTGTGACTCGTCTTCTCCCCTGCCCTGGTCTTCTCACGTTCTCTTGAGTCTCACGATACCGCAACAAGATTCGGCATACGGTCGATTGCTTAACACCAAGACGTTGAGCGATGTAACGCTGACTCCTACCATCTTCGGCAAGAGTTACTAAACGCACAGATTCTTCAATATTTTAGTTGCGATTCTGGTGAATATTGACATTCATGATAAAATATTGCACTTACTGTTGATGTTTTGACAGATCTTGACAGATTTTGACATCTCAACTATCTCAGAAAATCACGAGAAAAAACCTTGATGGCGTTCTAGAAAAAGAGTTTGGTATTTTTAAGATTAATTCGTTACTTGTAGAAATATACCTACGTACCTTGTTTTGAAGATTAACTATCGTTAGCTCTGAAAAGAACTGAAGAATTTTCGTATGCAGAAATCAATAAAATAAGGAAAATGGTATAAATTCAACAAAGATAAACAAATTCAGACAGCAAATTTGACAGCAGCAGAGCTGACTGAGCGACATAACCTGTAACGGTGATATATATAATACCGCGAGTACGGTGCTAGTCAAAAGACATCGTTCAGTTGATCGATATTATTCTCGCTAGTTACGATGCAAGAAGGGTAAACTAGAAAGGAGTACTTAATCAACGTCAGCCAATCAGATTCTAGTAGCCTGGTTGACGTCATCGGCATTTTCTCAGTGGACCAAAAAATTAATAGTAAAGGGTGTCCCAAAACATATTTATGTTCCGTGAACAGTTGTACACCCACCCGTCTTTATGCAAGGACATATAAACTTAGATAGGTTGCAGCGCCTTTATGTGATTTAAGCTTATATGAATAATTTATAGGCATTTATACTTTTTTAAGGATATTATTATGCTTTTCAAGTCTTCAAAACAGTATTGATAGGGCGAGATTAGACTTTAATCTCTACTGACTCTACTGTTTAATTTCTACTGGCCAAATTAAAAATAAGCTCAAAGTTTGTTTTAGAAATTATTGGAAGATACCACATTGGCATGGCATATCACTTGAAAGCAATTTAAAAGTATGGGTAAAAAAATATATGCATTTTAAACATTATATTTTATTTATATATTTTTCTTTAAGACTTTTCTTTATTTTAATTTTAAACTAAATGTAATAATAATAATTAGTTCTTCAGTTTTTTTCATTTTTTTAGACCTACGACGACTGCCGCCAGAACAATCGCTAGCCTTTCTTTCAATGTAGAGTTTTTGTAGTTGATGTTATTTCTACAGGTAGATCGTGATGTTTCTTAGCAACATTTCTTGAGACTCCCGTTCTGGAGTCTCATTATGCTGAACATTTTGTGCAGAATGTTCCACTAAACCTTCACTGTGTTATCTTCATTATTGCCAGTTTTGTTAGAAATTTCGTCAATCAAATATTTATGTTCATTTTCTTTTTCATCACTTTCATGATTCTTACCAAATAAAAGACTTGGAACTGCACCCTCCTTCAAAAGGTTTCTTGGTGGGTTACCTATATAAACAAATATTGTAAATAGATTTAAATCGCTAAGACAAATAATGGAAAAAATTAGAAAAAGAATTAGCCAGCCGTTAGTAGAAACACAAACTACATGATGAGATAGTAATTCATTGCAGGTTTCTACTACCTCCAGAGGTGGTATATTTCAAAGCGCTAGGGCCCAAGATCTTGGGGCGCCGAGCGGTCAATGTCGAGACTTAGGAACCTATATCAATAATAATTTTTGGGGTCACATAGAGAGCTTTGCGCTAGGGCCCTGTGGAAGCTTACTATGCCGCTGTACAAACTATTATATCGGCAGGAACAGATAGGACCATGCGATGTTTTATTTCTATGTTATACAAAAATAAATCTGTCAGGATAAAAGAAAGAATGGACAAGTCCCTCTAAACTCTTTAACTAAATTAACAAAATAACCTACCTGTAAGTTCATTTCGTAAATCTAGAAAAAAGTGTCCTTTTGAAATGTACTGAACAAATTCGACTTGACTCAGATACTTTACTATCTCCACAAACTATAACCCACTGTTCTCTTATCTTGGAATTCTTTGGAAAGCGATGAAATTATATTCCTGAGTTCCTTGAATTGTAAAGATTATTGCGACAGTAGGTTATGCAGCACCTTGTAGACATCTTGGTCTGAAATAAAATAGTACGTACATATTAGCTTTGCAGGTACTCTATGGATATTAACACTATTACAGAATAAACTACTACACGCAATAAATAATTAATATAATAAGAAACTACTTACATTATTACCACGCCAAATAATAATCCAATATAATTGCAACGTAACGTAATAACTGTCTTTAATTTATTTAAATAACACTAATCACACTAAAATAGTCTATAATAAAATAATCAATAACCAAAATGGAAAAATAAAATAGGCAAGAACAAAAACGCAGGATAAGAGCATAAAAATCTATGACAAGAGCTTTAAAACGTCAAAACACAGGAACGGCCATTTTCTAGCCAATGACGTCATATGACAGCATTTTACATCTACTGTCTCTTTTCAATTTGCTTATATAGTCTTATGAGAATTGATTCCTCCTTTCTAGTTTACCCTTCTTGGTTACGATGTACGAAACAGTGCTGTCTTTTTTGGTACATACAGTAGCTTACAACAACGTTAGTCGGATATAATTACAGCTGCATATGATAGACCTCATTGTGCTGTCTCTCTCGTTTTATTATTTTTTAACAAAGAGCGCTTGAACAGCGTGTGCTGTAAATTAAGAACAATTTAGTGAAGTAACCGCCAATTTCAATGATTTGAATTGTATATAAAATAATAATTGGTATGCATGGCAACTATATTAATATATTTTGACAAGAAAAGTTTACTAACAACAAAATTTATTGTAACACAAAGTAAATACAGATACAGAATATTACAAACAATTACAAAGTAGGTACATACAGAATATTTCCAATAAATTTCTAGTTACTGTTAATATTTATAGTGACTACAGTTTTGAATATGTATTTCTCTGCCTTATTCGATCATCTTTACATTTAGTATATGACTAGTTCCATTTGCTTCAGAATTAAGTTCCTGCTGTTGTTAAAAAAATTTCGCATATACTAGTCTTACTCGCCACTGCCTCATCAATATACCAACCCCCGGCCACCGAAGAAGACTTCCACCCACCATCGCCAATGTTAAAGCGACATCGCTTTAACATTGTAATTTTTGTATATTTTGACTGGGGTAAAAGTGGGGGAGTGATTCTGTGATGATCCAGTTCATCACAGAATCCAGAATAGCGTGTGCGTATAGGTACGTGTATATTTGTATGCTAATAACTTGAGTAGAACTGGGTATCCCCGGGCAAAATAAGTGTTTAGGTAAATGAGATACAAAGCTTGGTAAAACGGATTATGCTTTGAGTAGATCAATCAGTTTTAATTCCTTTAATCTTTTCAGTTCGCACCAACAAGACTATAATTGGCATGAGAGTCAATTACAGGTTGCCTTTGATTTAGTGCGCAGTCCGAAGGGTTAACGGAAATAAAATTGGGAAAGTAAGAAATTGCCACATGGTGGCGGGTGATATCAGATTTTAATAGCGTAACGAAATATTAGCATGATTTGCATTATCATCGCCCTGCTAATCTGGTTTTTACATATATAATACAAGCAGCTGTTGGGTGTGTAATCACGTATTGCCAAATTTTATCGACGACCATTACGTAGTGCAAAAAGCTATCTGTTTTATTATCATTACGTGAGTTTCCTGGTATAGAAAAAACAAATATTTAATGCTTGCTTATATAACGGTTAAAAGCTCTGCCAGGCGCCACTTTTTACGTATGTGGTGGTCGTAATGAATCATTATCATTCATTAATATTCCGTTCCGTTCATATATAGTTCGCTTTATTGTAGCGTATTAATTTGGATTACTATTATTACAGACACGTCACCACGTATAGACACAATACGCTTTATTTACACTACAGTGTGCCCGGAATTACTCCAGACGAAGTAGTACAGGTGTCGGAAACCAAGAATGATCTCTGCCTGGATCATACCACCATATCAATGAATATGCAAGATCACCTAGGAGAACATGTTTACACCACTTTTGGGTACAAAGTAAATTAAATACAAACGATATGAATATAAAATTATTTTTTTTGGAACCATACATACATTTAACAATTTTAACCAAGTCCTTTGACACAATATTTCTAAATATTAGCAAATTTTGAATTGTTTATTACCTTGTAAAAATATATTAATCCTTTTATCAACTTTTATCAACTTTATCAACTTGCACAAAACTTATCACTTTTTGGTTTCACTGGTACACAAACTAATAAATGGTGCTGGGCTCTGGTGATCTGGAATGCTGACTGCCTTCGCTTGGATCTCGCCTTTGGATTTATTTACCCTCAAATTTATTATTACTTGCTGTTGCTGTAGTTTTTAATCTGCTATCACTTTAATCACTGTGAAATATTGTTTCCTTTTCTTGTTTGATATTGACTGCAAGGGAGGATATAACCTTGACTGCAAGGGAGGTATTCTAGTAGTACATTTTTTGTTGTTAATGTATCGCCAAAATTTGTCCTGTATTAGGTCAGTCTCTACTATACTAATATAATTTTTAAACTAAATTACTTTGATACTTTATTAAATATCTAAGACACTTGTAATCAATCAAATGCATTATATTGTGTGCTTTTGTATTTTTTTCGATATTTATCATTAAGTTTTATAGTCTTAATAATTCCTTTCTAGCGTCACTGAATTGTTTTCAATTTTTTTAAAAATATCGTCCGCCCTCTACCACCCCATTAATGATCTTTAAAAAATATTAAAATTACAATACCCATCAAATATTGTATTTGATTCTATCTAACATGGAAATTTTCTCAAAATGTAATTTATAAAATGGCAGAGGTGATACAGTTATATCTCGGTATCACTCAAAGTCAAAATTTTACTTTGATTTTATGCCACTGTATATGCTTAGCCTAGTGGTTGCTAGGCGGCAATAAGAGCACGAGGTCTTACAAAATATTAATATTCTCGCGAGAAATACTTCTGCTGAATCGTAATATCTTGAAACTTACTGTATGCCTCTGTATAATTACAATGAACGAAACTGAGACGAGATTTTGCTTAAAGTAATTACTAATTAACCGCATCATAACACATTCATAAACCATCTTTCTTCGCCTACATCCTTATTTTAGCGTCTACTACCGATAATTATATTCCGAAAAATTATACATATTAAGAATACGTCCAGATAAATAATTAGTCCAAAAATAACAAATAATATGTAAAGCATAATTATTAAAGTAATCAAAAAGGCAGACAAATTACATTCGTTCTTGTACTATTTTTTTAGTATTATACTGGTGTCCCATTTTAATTTACCAGGCTCCATAAAAATCCAGCATGACATTAACGAAAAAAAATTTTCAGACAATTTTTGCAGTTTGAAGGGACACATTAGAAGCCACTGACACTTTTGACCTTGGTTGGAGGGTTCAAGGTCATTCAGTGTCAATTTTGTTTTTTTACAACCCCTACAACCCCCTATTTTTCACATCGGCAGTCAGTTGTAGATCAAAAAACAACAAACTTTTTTTTGGAAACGCAAGTTGATTCGACTTATCGACTGGTGCTGAGTTTCTGAGAAAAATTGCAAGAGATAAAAAGTTCTTGCTTTTTAATTATTACAATTTTTTACTTTTTTTATTTTTAAAATTCAAGAAATGTATGCAAAATGTATGCAAAATTCGTGAAAATTTTATGCTAGATACTAAGATCATTTATCTGGGAAAAATTCACAAAGTTTCAAAAAAATTTCACTTTTGGAAACTAAAAAGGTCAAACCAATTTAAATTTTCAAAAAAAAATTTCTCAAACAAATGTATCATGTTTTTTTACGTATAAGCGACTTCCGATGTGAAAAATAGGGGGTCTCATTTTAAAAAACACAGTTCATCTTGAATGGCCATGAACCCTCCACCCATGGACAAAAATATCGGTGGCATCGAATGTACCAGGGAGTACATCAAACTGTAAAACTTTTATCTCTAACTTTTTTCTCAGAAATGTCATTCGCGATGTTTATTCAGCCTGATAAATTAAAATGGGACCGGTGTATATAAATAGAATAGCACTGCTAAGGTTTGTGGAACATATTATCTCACAAATGCTCTGTGGGGTTGAGATCTGGATTATTTGCAGGCCACACTACAGTCTGAATACCCACCTGATGTAAGTACGGTTAAACTACATGAGCTGCGCGAGGCCTTGCATTGTCGTGCATCAGCACGATATTATTGCCGATGTAAGGGGGCGAAAGCGATTTACATATTCAGATATAATGTCCTGAATGTCATGTTCAAAGAGAAATTATACAGCACTAAAATGTATCCATAACACGTTACGGAATGTACCGTAACGCCCAATACACGTTGCCTTTTTGTTACCTCTATTTATAAATTTTTTAATAACCACAAGCGTTTTAGTATAAACTCACCGTTAAATGGCACACCTTAACCGAATATAAATATTGATAAATATAGATAAATATTGTCTATAAATAGCTAAATGTTAATAGTTTCCTTTTATCTTATATAATATCAAATAAGGCAACCAGTGGCGACTCGTAGTGTGAAGCAAGTGAAGCGGCGACTTATTTTCACAATTTATAAAGCCAATTTTTCAAGCCAATGCAATTATATTGAAGTGGATCTGGGTTTCGAAAACAGACAACTCAAATTCAAAAGTTTTTTTGCGCAATCTATCAAGTCTTGTGCCCCTATAATTTTGGCATGGTTTGTGCAGACGGGGTAAAGGGGGAAGGGGAAACGATCAATTAACAGCACGGGAAAATCGTTTTTACTGCATATTTAGGCGGCTTTCGACTTTATAAAAAAGTGGTTCATATAAAAAATTAAGAATACGACAAAACACGCGCTAATTTAAACATGAGTAAAATCAGATAATTAGTTCGCGAGATATCGCGAATCGTAGTTGCGAAAATAAGAAAAATCAAATTGATTTTTCATCTAGGGAAAGTGAACTTGGAGTTGGAGTGGTATGAGGCCGCAGGCTGGGGTTTGATGGGATAATTAGGAGAGGGGAAATAGGGGGAAAACGAAACTTTGTAAAATACCCATAACATCTCTGAATATTGACCGATCTTAAAAAATCAAACGGTTTTTTGTTCGTTTTTTCATACGCTATACGATGGCATTAGTGATTTTTTTTGCAAGCAAACGCCTAGGGAACAAAAAAAAACGATTCGCCTGTTTTTTCAAACGGTGTTTCCGGTGTATTTTTTTACCAATCGACAGATTTTTTTCGAGCTTTAATTATGGCCCAGCTAATCCAAATCGGATGATAAGGAGGGGAGCTAGGGGACTTCAAAGTTTTTACTATGCGGAACGGAGAGAAGTGAGGGCTCGGGCTGGGCTCAAAATCTAGGGGAAACATTTTTCATTTTATTTTCCATTTTTCTTTTATATTTAAATTTACATAACACGTATAATAACTACATGTCATAAAATATACAAATATATTTCTTAAAATAAAGAAACGATACATACGCATATCACAGTCAAAGTGTAAAAAAACAGCCCCACCCCCAATCATACCACCCCCAGCCTGCGGCCTCGTATTTCCTTCATAATAGCTCTGTAATAATTAATAATGTAATATAATATGAAATAATTATTAATATAAAAATGTTAAGTATTAATTAGATGCAATTACCAAGGGCGACTGACCAGCACAAAAAAATTTAAAAAATAATAATAGGTAGGTAATTTCCTTCATATAGCCGCAATTGTAAAATTATTGCGCGCCCCCCGACTATGTTGGTGAGAGGGAAGAAACCACAGCACACCACAGTTTAAATAGCACAGTTTTCTGGACATAGGCGTGTTTTATGTTTTTCGAGTAGCTCAATCTAAATTTTCAACTTACCACCCTTCAAATTCCCCCCGCAACCACCTCCAAATTTTGATAGAAAAAGAAATTTTGTAGGAAAAAAATAGTTATTTCGTGTATTATAGAGAAAACTACACTCTCTGGAAATTCGGAAAGTATATAAAATTTGCGCCAAAAAAGATCATAGATATTTTCACGTAGGGCGAACGAGAAGGGCGTTAGCGGGTCTCAGAACGTACACACGCCGGGACATCAGACGGAACGGCGTAGTTTTCGCAGCTTTCGCGACCTTCCCTATTTATTTATCTCTGCCTCTTTGCCTGCACCTGAAGCTGCTGCTGAGCAACACTCAGTACCATCAAGTCTAACGTTGGCAAGGAAATATCATAGAACCACAAAACTAGCTAGCTGCGGACTATCTCCTGTCACTACTTTTAAACCTCCCGCTCCACCAAAACTTCTAAAGCTTATCTCCTGCATGTATACAAAAGCTGCCGTGGCGTGTGTGTGTGTGTAAGAAAAGTGGTTTGAAATGTTCAATAATGTACCTCGAGTGCAACAATTAATGCGATATAATAGCCCTGGAACTCGAACTGTTGTTGTTGTTGTTTGAAGAGGTCGATCAAGCTGATGAGATTATTTTGGAAAAATCACGTATATCTGATATCTTTTCTAGAGTTCGAAATCACGGAAGAATTGTCAGGTTAGTCGTTTCTAAACTTCCTTTTTTGTCTTCCTTCCTACAGTGAATCAATCAATCTATTTTAAAAATGGGACTTGTATGGGCAACAAATTATCTTTTACGCACAAGAACTTAATTTTCAGCTTGACTGACAAATGTTTCTTTGCGTCAGTCTTGTATGAAACCCACGAGTATTAGTAACAGATGACGGATCTGATGGCCAAAGTAGTGGCCAAAGTGATATAGATAAACCTGGACCCTCAGCTGCAGTTACGCGGAGATGAATAGTTTAAACTTATCGCTCAGATTAGTGTCAGTCAGTGTTATAATATTTTATATAAATAGTATCCTAAATTGTATTTAATCAAGTGTTTTTTTTCGTCAGTATAGGATAGAAATTAAATTAGGGATTTCCCACTTCATCGACGTTTCGCTTTATTTCAAAGGCTTCTTCAGGACTACAAAAAAATATATTATAATATGTATATAAATAAACGATTTAAACTGCATTTTAAGATCGTCTTTAAAAAATAACGTATCTCTAATATAATAGGTATAAATACTTTAAAAATATTTTAAAATATTTTTTTAAAAACATCTATGCTAAAAACTTTAAATACATTAAGCTATTATGACTGTAAAAATATTTCTTAATAATATTATATATTAGAATCATTAATTAACACTTGAGCCACTTACCTAGTGAGACATTCCCTTGGTAAGAATAAGAAATAAAACATTACTACATGCACTACAACACATATATATTAAACAAAGTTTTAAATCAGGCTATTAGTTTTGCTCTCTGCTAGACAACTACAAAGCATGCAATTAATGTATTTACTAAGAACTGCTATCTAAGATTTTTTCATTGTCATGTGTTTTTTAATTAAATGATTATAAATAATACTTAAATTATCTGTGTCGGTCCTTTTATTTAGTGTTAAATGGTTGTGTGACTAGTGGCGGAGCCAGGGGGGGCAAGGGGCCATGCCCCCCAAGCCACAGTTAGTCGACGAGTCATCCGCCAACTAAAAAATCATGAGCCCTTTTAGTAAACAACCCTTTTGGGATTGTTTATGTTAAGTAATATTTAACGAAATAAACTTGCGACTATTTTTAACAAAGTATAAGTATTGAATAATCTATATTTCAATGGGTTAGTCATGTAACCCTAATTCCGTTGTGATCGATTAAAAATATTAAATATGTCACTCCAATGATTGTCAAGCCCAAAAATCGTCTACAATAGCTTTATGCATTCCAATTCGCTTAGTAAAACGGATTTTGTCTGTAACATTACTGAATAAATTACGAAGGTCATCTTTCGTCGTGTATAATGGGTTTAAATTTTTTTTCCAAGTAAAAAATGCCGCGCCGAGCAACCCGACAAAGGTTCCTCTGTCGGACCGCTTTTGAGCTTTGTCGGAGCGGCATTTTTTATTTGGAAAATAATTTGAAACGCACTATATAACAAGGCGACTTAATTTGAATGTTTAAAAATTCACCACGTGAAGTTTGCTAAACGTATATTATATGTATAAAATATTTATTATTTCTCTGTTTGTACCTTTTTTGTTTAATGTTGTGTTGGTTATATGTCAGCATTTGTTAATATATTTTTTGTTTATATTTTAATAACACTGTTGATGTTTCTGTGATTATGACTGTTATGTACAGTACATACTTATTTTTTTATACATTTGTATGATTACCATACCTCAATAAACTGTATTTAAAAAATTTTTAATTTAATGAAATTCTGCATTTTATTCTGCTGTGACTGTATACACACAATTTCACTTATGTCTTTTATTGTAGTTAGTTTTCTTGTCTAATATACTTACATCATCAAAGTTTAAATTATGCTTTTCTGTGAAATGATATGTATCCAGCGCTCTTTGTTTTTTTTTGTTTCTATGTTTTTCATTACATGGATATTTGTGTTCATTTAGACGTGCCTGTAGATTTTATTTTGTTTGTCCTATGTATGTTTTATTACAATCGTTGCATGGAATTGTACACTGCATTTTAATGATATTACAAGGCTAAAGGATCTTTCACAGAATTGTACCAACAAACAAAGTTACCAACAGTTTTTAAATGGTAGAACACAATTTTAGTTGTGTTATTGGATTGGATTGGATAACTTGAATTTTAGTTTTTCTGATAATCCTTTAACGTAGGCAATTTTATAATATTTTTTGTCATCACTAGTTGTACTGACATTAACTGTATTTATATTATTGTTGATAACTATATTGCATAATTCAGGTGAGTAATCATTATTTATTAATTTTAATTTAAATTTAGTTAAATTAGTATTTAGAAAATATGGATGACTTAATTTTACAATTTCATTTTTTAGAGATTTCATAATTGCTAATTTTTGTTTTAAAGGAGACATGAAGAATAATTTAATAAACTTTGTTATAATATTTATTAGTTCCCTTTTTTTGTTAGGGGTTGAGGGTGGGGGAACTTACAGATGTTGAAAAATATGAAAGATTATAGGAGGGGGGTTAAAACAAAAGATAAAGGGGTGAAAGGAGAGCAAGCGTAAACGACGTGGGTTGTTAAGCGAAGTGCGAACGGTACTCGGCGTATGATACCCTGAGTCGCCAATGACAATGCTTCATGGCACGCCAGCGCCCCCTACGTTAATCTTACGTCAGAATGTTCTGGACTTTTTTTGTTGCATATTTTGTCTACAGTTCAAATTTGTAGGTATTTGGTGGGATTCTTTATGCTAGTGTAGATCGGACAGCTGAAATATTTTTTAATCTTTTCTGCCTTGCTTTAGAACGATATAATTATAAAACAAATTTGATCGCGTAGTGTTATGACGTCACGAGTGTAATGTCCGGACATTTAAGTGGTATTCAGGCAAATATTAAATTAGCTGCTCCACAGGCAAATGTAAGCGGACTTCCGTCATTTATCCACCATTGAGCCAAAAAAATGTATGTAGCTGATTCAGTGATTTTTGTAAAAGACATATTTAAGATATATATATATATATATAATTTAAATTCCTCCAGTAAACATTGCTAATTTCTTACTGAAGAAATATCGGTCATGACACATGTGACATTCTGCTTTGTATCGTTTTGTGTGAAAATGATAATGCAAAACGAATATTGTATTTTGTTAAATGATGATAACGGTTTACTTATACGTTATATGCATGATTTGAACGGTTAAAAAGATCATGTACCTTTAGTTTTCTCTATTTCAAAATGTTTGGTAGTATATGTAGAGAATATTTGTTATGAATTTATATTAATTCTCGGTTATATAATGGAAATGCGTCATCTATTTACCTTATTAAAATGCAAAGAGGATTATGGAGATGTGAGCAAGTGGAGCTGGAAAGTGAATGTGTTAAATTTTTAATTTACCCCAGGGGAAAGGTCATATCACCATATTTTACCGCCTCGGGACGAATTTTTAAACTTTCGAATTTTTAAACATTACATTTTAAACATATATTAAACATTCGTGAAATATTATTTCCTGAAATATTCAATTATTGGTATTTTATATACACTCTGTTTAAAAAAAGTGTCGCTCCTGATTTTTGGGTTAAGTTCAAGATCCTCTAACTTTTATATTGGTAAACCGATTCAAAAAAGGTGTTATATATGTGTGTAGCTTAACTCATTATGGCCCAGTATACCATCGGTGGCGCCACTTTTTTTGCAAATGAGTTTATATTAAAAGTGAAGATAAATAATATCAAACTCAAATATTATTACATACGTGGCCTCAAATTTAAGATGGCTTTTATAATAAGTCAAATATTCCAACGACAATTCAACTCATCGTTTTTCACCAATGTAATTCAGTTACGTCAATATTTACGTCAAATGAGAGGCAACCGATTATTCCAGCGACAATATTTATGTCAGATAAACTTCAAAAAACTATGAATTTTATTTCAACATGAACAATGAAACTGGTCCAAATTTGACCTAAAATTGATATTTCTTTGCAAACAGTACTTTGTATAAGATTCCCTAAGTAGCAATTTTAGTGAATGGGGCTCCCTATGTCCCCACAAGACTGTGCTCCGCGAACAGTAGCGAAAAAATGCATTGAAGGAGAAAGGTAAAAAACCAAAACTAAGCGCCGAATTAAGTGAAGGCAATAAAAAGAAAACTACAGCACGAAAAGCAAAAAAAAAACGGAAAATTCATCGTAGCAGTGATGAGTCGTCAGATTCTGAAGATGACCCTATCCTGGATGACGATTCGGATATGGATGTGGACGAGATGTGGACGCAGAATGCATGTTTTGCAATGGTTTGTATTCTGAGGATACAATTGTTTCTCATATAAATGCAATTTTGTCTTCTCCACATAAATCGACAGGCTTAATATTAAAGCGTTCCAAAGGTTTTATGAAACGAAAAAACCTAAAAAAAAACGACCTAAAACTGTAGATGGCGGTGCGAGCTCTTCCCCTACCAGCGGGTACTTTTAGTATATTCGACAGGAGCTCTTCATTAACATGTATACAAATTTCCAAAACTTTTTTGTTTTTTTGAAATCCCTCATTTTTTGGACAATAAAATATTGAGCTTTTTGATCGTTTATTGTGAAAATGTGAACAGTTGTTGTGAACATTTTACTAAAACCTTTGTATCTTTTTCTGAAAAAATGATAGGAGCAAAATTCAAAAAATACTATAAATTTTATAAAAGTATAAAATACAGGGTATTTAGTTGACGCTGCGCATAAGATACAATTTTTTTACCTGAAATAACAGGTATTTATTTAACATCTTATATAAGCATATTTTGTTTGAGGAGGCTAAGCTTGTGCATAAGTATAAAATGCGCTTTGTTTTTTTACAAATGCACAAATAAAATGTTAGAGATATAGAGTTTTTTTAAGTTTAGTTAAAGGAAAATTTGCTTCTCTGTTTCGGTACTATTCATGGTACTGTTACGGTACGGTTCATGGTACTGTTTCCCCAGCGCCAGCAGTTACCGAGCGTAGCCGAGTCTGTCCGAGCCAATACAAACGTACTTAAAACACGACATAAAAAACGTCGACCAGTCGACTACAATGAGGAATTGTCAGTTTTATTTAATTAAAAGTCATTTTAAAACCAGATTGGTTTTGTTGTTTGTTTCAAATATAATCATAATCTATCAAAAATAATCATTCATGATATACCTAGTTTTTAAAGTAAATATAATTTTGACGTGTCAGTCATTTATTTTAAAAAAATCTGAACAGTGTAAAAGTGAGGATTTTATCTGTGTCATTGACTATTGAGCAAACGTTTCGCGTAGGCTTACGTGGATGCTCGACTCCTAATTGGTCAAACAGCAGTTAAGGGTTGACAGGACAAAATATTTGGTTATTCAGTTAGTGTAGTCATTGGCGTCGAGTATAGAGATTATCACTTCTAATTGATTCTTATTCAACGGACTCAATTGTTTAATTATACGATATTTTATATGTTGCTTTTAAATTCATTCAATTATTATGAGTTGTTAGGAAAATAAATAATATAATGAATTGTTACATTAATATATCAACTTATTAGGAATAAAGGCATTAATTCATTAATTCAATTATAAAAAAATATTTTTATGGGTAATTACTCAGGAGGAGGGATTTGATGAGAGATTTCTCTCTCATCATTTACACTAGGGGGATAAGCTCCACCTAGCCCCCTAGCTTCGTATATGCATATTACGCATCTTAAAGTTAAATAGATGAGATAAAAGCCAATAAAATTTCCATTAGCACGCTAAAATCCCGATACAGATCGATACATTTTTAATAGTTTTGCAGCGTTATAAATTTTGGACAATTTTACCTGTCCCGAGGAAAATTTTGATATTATATAACTGTTACCGATACAAAAAGTTTTACTAAACGAATATTGCTTTTTCGAAAATAAAGCTATATGAGTTTAGTAAAACTCCCTCCTTCCACGATGTATGTAGTCATTAAAAGTAAATAATCATAGATATAGACGCATTACAACGTTAGAATTTAAAAAAAAATCATAGTAGGTACCTGTGTAGGATTTCCATAACCTGGTCACCTGACACGACTTTGATTATTTGTAACAACAATTCACAGGTGTCATAATTATGAGTCGAATTGAGTTTAAGTGACACATTGAGTATAAAAATGGGCCTTCCTACTAAAAACAATTTACAAAATTGTCCTAATGATATTTTAATTGCAGCTCGAGAAACGTCTTCGAGCTTACTTTCCTTTGAAATACACGGAAAAATTTGAAGGTATTTGAAATATTTTGTAATTAGAGGATGATAAAAGCACTAAAAACTGACGAGAGTATGATGCTAGCGTATTTTTTTTAGAAAGTAAGATAATATATATATTATATTTTAGCGTTTTACATACAATGTCTTTCATTATTTTAGGCAAAAGCTCTTAAGTCGTCCAGTTTATGGCATGTTGACAAGTACTATACAAATAAAAGAAAATGTGTATATATCATAATACAAAAAGCTACTTGCCTTTTTAAAGCGTCAAAATGCCACATACGAAGCAAAGATCTCAAAAGTTTTGATTATGGAAAAGTTATGGTTAAGTTTTTAATAGAGGCTCCAGACGATAACCTTGCACATGAACCTCAACTTCTAGACCATATAGACCAACACTTCAACGCTTAAAATTATTAAAAACAGGATTAGGTGTTATATTCAAAATGCATGACAGATCAAAGTGAAAGCACGCATACATCCAAATTTCTTAAACACGAGCGACTCTAACACTGATCCTTTTGAGAGACAATGTTCTCAAAGTCAAGATGAGGCAATATTGTTAAAAATTTCAAATATTAGTTAAATCGCAATATCACGATATTTAATTGTTTATCATTTGAAGACGAATCAGGTGATCTGGTGATCCTGTACCAAAAAACTGTATAAAAAAAGTGGAGTGACATGGTACGAAGGCAACATATTATCACGAAATTGCGTCAATTCGACGATAATAATACATTTTCTGTGCCTAGTAGGCGGGGAACTTACCAAACAAAAATATGTATGGAAATGGTAGCAACGACTAATCCCTAATTTTTGTTTATCAGACTCTATAATGGATACCTCAGATTGCAACCATGATGACTTTTTCATCACCAACTTAAAAGTTTAGCTATGTACAAGGAGAAGAAATCTATGAAGAAGCTGACTAATATAATAATTTATTAATTTGATATGTCAAAAGGCACTTCGTGTTAAATTTATTTCCATTTCACAACAATAAACCATAGTGAATCTTACAGATGCGGAAAATACAAATATCGTAAATTATTTTAATGCTGGGTAGTCTTTGTGTGTTATTGCAAACCTATTCCAAGTTAGCAAATGTTGCATATTTAAATGAAAAAAAATGGTGGAAAAGTGAGGATTTAGCATACCATCATGGTGGAGGAGCTGCTTGGAGAAGCAATTTGATTCAAGATGAAGAAATGGTAAATTGGTTAGGAAAAAACCCCTTTGACAGGGCTGCAATAGCTTTGTCATTGTACGTAGTTTCTTGCTTCCTTGTGGATAGCTAGACGCCGAATTAAACAGAGCGATATATGAAGCTATGCAGGAACTATGCAGCTGCGCAGAATATTAATCCGTGGTTATCAGGATTATTTAATTCTCTGCGCGTAATATATTTTCTAGTATATATCTCACTTTTTATCAAAACCGACAATTTTTGATTATTGTGATTACTGATACCAATAACACTACAAATGGAATTACGGCGTACCGCAAGGTGCCGTTCATGGTGTTTGATTATTACTGCTTTATATTCAATAGCAACTGTATAAAAATATATACTCAGCGAGTTTTCCAATCATACACACCTGCAATCTAAGCCGTTGACCCTGTTTATGTTTATATGTTTATGAATACGCTTTTATCGAAATGCTATTCTCAATTCACAGTTATTGAAACTATAGGTTCTAGTCATTCAAGTCTTGGAAACATACATATATAATAAATCGGCATTATTAGTCATAAACGTGGATAAAACATGGACACGTGCATAGATAATTTCTAATAGATCATTTTAAATGTCAGATCACTGCATTCGTAAACTAGTATTTCCAAGAAAAAGTTGTTTATGACTCAACCCTCAACCTAAAATGCACCAGAGGATAAGAGGTACGGATTATTTAATGCGATAGTTTTATATTAAGAAGAAAACCCATAACTAGTACTGTTTTTTATGTCACTTTTTATATTATTCACATTTTCAATATAGTTTAGTCATGAATGATCGAAAAGGGGGTGCACTACATGCACTCGACGCATGGAGGAAAGGGGTAATTTTCTGCTGACAAAAAACTGCTAACTTATGGCATCCAACTCTGGGGATACCGTAATAAATCCAACGTTAAAGTAATTCAAACGTTCCAGAATCAGCCATCCTGTAACCTTATAATTATCAATAAGTTAATAGAGTGTTATATAACGAATTCTCAACAAACCCTTTGTCACATGGTCAAATAAACTATCTATCTATCTATTGTACCAGTTCTTTACTCTAAACTATCTGAAAACGTTTGCAACTTAAAAATAATAATATTATTTATGTCCGTGCGCAGCTGTGCAATAATAGTTATCCAAATTTTGTCGAATATTGACATAAATTAATAACTAATAAGTGAGTTTAAGTGTAAATTATTGAATTGAATTATTGTTCCAACTGATTTGGATTAGGTAGTCTAAGTTCTGTCATTCGCTACATAATTGGCAAGAAATTCCATTTGATGATCAATGGGGAGGCGATAGCGTTTGCTTGTTATATTATTAGTACCTAGTTTTTTTACGATAATGTAAACTTTCGAGGTGAATGAATAACATCACTAGCTGGAAAATTACTGAGTCAGTGTCTAACGATTCTGTTTTGGGTTCCTTATAGTTTATGTTCTCGAATTAAACAATACGTACGTATTACATGACGTTACTTGTTACGTGTGGTAAATTTTATGACTGGGGTTTGTACAGATGAGGTTTAAGATGAGAGATATTCGCATGGATTGAACTGTGTGGGTTGCAAGTATCTATATTTTCTTAAATTTCGCGATGGTGGCATAGCAATTAGTCGATATGATGTCTAACTGTTTACTGTAAATTACTTGATATTTTAATAAAAATAGTCAACTTTCCTTCAATGTCCAACCGATAATTTTGGGTTGTTCTGCGGTTAGTACCGAACTTTTCTCCATGAGCTGCATGCAACTTTTTCTTGGGTTTCCTATATTTCCTCTTCTGTATTGTTATTAATTGGTCTCTTTCTTCTGAATTGAATCTTTGAGCAAATATTCAGTTTTTCAAGCATTTTTAGATTTGCTTCTAGAGTGCTTTGGAATCTCAAAATTCGTTAGGTTAATGTAAATAATGGTGCTATTAACTTTTCTTCTTTTGGTATGAATGATAAATGCTTCTGAACTAAATAATCCTGTAATAAGGAGCAATATATTTCTTCGCGGTCAGGGATTTCTTCAAATTACATGTGTATTTTGCACATAATGGTACGAAGTAATATTATCTTTTTCTTTTGGTACCTACGCATGATATATGCCTCTGTTCTAAATAATTCTGAAATATGGAGCCATATGTTTCTTCACGATCGGGGATTTCATATGTATTCGTATTTTGCATACAAGGGTGCAAAGTACTATTAACTTTTTCTTTTGATGCGAATGATATATACCTGTGTTCTAAATAATCCTGAAATAAGGAGCAATATGTTTCTTCACGGTCAGGAATTTCTTCTAATTATTTGCGTACATTGCACATAATGGTGCAAAGTACTATTAACTTTTTCTTTTGGTACCTACGAATGATATATTCCTCTGTTCTAAATACTTCTGAAATATGAAGCAATATGTTTCGTTACGGCCAGGGATTTCATCTGTATTCGTATTTTGCGTACAAGTAGTATTAACTTTTTCTTTTGATACGAATGATATATGCATCGGATCTAAATAACCCTGAAATATGGAACAATATGTTACCTTACGGTTAGGGATTTCTTCTAATCGTTTTTCGTCTATGAGTCGAATATGATAATATGAATCATCTAAGTGTGAGGCATCTGCATGGCAATGTTGCAGTAACGCTCTCGCCTGTGACGGCTAACAGTTTCGATAAAGAATTAATTGTTCACCAATATTTTCGTCATTTTTTGGAATGGGTGGCGAATAATGTTGGGTTACAAACATTTCAAACATTTCTTCGACTAACGACTCTAATGTCAAATGTGTTGATGTAACCATTCAAATGTGTTCATGGTGTTCAAATGTGTTGATTTAACTTAGTAGTTTTTCTACAACCAACAGGAACTATTGAACCGTTGAGCTATTTTTTGCAGTTATTTTATGGGCAGCTCATCCTCATATGTCAGCTGTATTGTTAAATGAAATAAAATAGTTATTTATGTAACCAGTTGGGAAAAGTACTATTTTGTGTAACTAGCAGATTTCTGCGGAACGAGCACTAGTGAGTTCCGCAAAAGGATGTGAGTTACACAAAATAGTGTTTCCCAGCGTGTTTCATACAAGATTTTTACAATCCAGTTAAAAACAATCCAGTAGGTTTTAACGGTGTGACAGCTCGTCACTTTCGTAGCTTGTCAGGTCTAAATAACCTATTTTGAACAGAACTTTACACAACCAGTTGCGTTTTCTGGGGCGCTTTCTTTTAGCTGAACGCGAGAGTGGCATACTAGTTTTTCAATGTTCTTAACACATTGAAAAACTAGTATGCTGTATGCTCACTGTTTAAGTGATATTCTTGGTTAAATAACGTATTATATATTTTGTTTTCGTGAAACCTACTTTGTGTTCACTAGAGCCTGCGGTGTGTTAAACTCCCTAGAGTTGATTGAGGGACACAGCCAAGCTATCTTTTCGAAGCCGTTTTCCAAATACTTTTACTAGATATATAATCACTTAGCCTTACTTGTAACGAGACAAGCTTATCGGACTGTGTTACAGGGCTTTCTTGTCTTTCGGCGAGTGTAAGTCACACCACCTTTTTTTGAAACCACCTTTTGCACCACCTTTTACATCACATTCTCTGGAACCACCTTTTACACCACATTTTTTTACCACCTTGGAAACCACCTTTAGGACCACCTTGCTGAAGTCTGTCGACCCTTGTACCGGCGTAGAGTCACAGGAGAGATCCACCTCACTGGAAGACTCGTTGCATATCACAGATAAGCCTAGTTTTAAGTATAGTTTGAAAGGGGCACACCCTGTTTGATTGACTTGATATTGCTAGTGCGTACGATTAAGAATATAAAATTGTTACGAGCCCTCGGCTAACGTTTGACAAAGTGTCTGTATGTATCCACCTGGTTACTCCCGCTGTTTAGTCAACATATTTAGGTAGGCATTGCCTCACTATTTATATATATATATATATATATATATATATATATATATATATATATATATATATATATATATATATATACATATATATATATATATATATATATATATATATATATATATATATATATATATATATATATATATATATATATATATATATATACATATATATATATATATATATATATATATATATATATATATATATATATATATATATATATATATATATATATATATATATATATGTATATATATATATATATATATATATATATATATATATATATATATATATATATATATATATATATATATATATATATATATATATATTGATTGCGGAAAGGTCATTGTGCAATTTTATGCTGCGTGTCCAGGTATAATATCACATTTTTGGTAAATTTTAAACTTTTTTTTGTATCACCATGTCTAAATTCCCAATTTGTAAAGTAAACCTAGTAATAAGTATACTGTGTCTTATTTTTCTTTCCACAAAAATTACAGAAAGGCCAGAGGAGATTCGATACCCAGGATTATTTGATAATTCGTTACCCACGACTATCTGACTTAGTTGCGCATGGTCAGTGGCGTTCACGGGAATTTTATTTTTATTTTATTAAGAGCTGGACTAGCTTAGGCAAACTTTTATTGCCCACTTTAAATCGCTCTTGAATATACTCCAGGGATAATAAATGGTAAGCCTTTGTGTTTTTCAACATTTATTTTAAGTTTGTTAACCAAAAACCACTATTCTGTATGCTCTGTACATTTTTGCATCTATTGTATATCTATCTGAGTTACACAATCACATAATAATATTTATACATATATTGCTTTATGTATATTGTTCTTTTTCACCATGTAATTGGATTCCTATATTTGATAGGTATGTAAATAAATAAAATACATATAACCTACCTTACTATCACGACAATTACAAATGTGTGACGTCATCGATCAGTTGTAAATATTAATTTATAGTAAATATTGTCTACTTATAGGAATATTTATTCCATTCATACTTTTGAATTGTGGTAATGTTGACATCACCCTCAGTCTCGGCGCGCGACTATTAGTCTCAACAAGCCGCTAAGACATAGAATGACAACTTGTAATATGTACCTTATAATACTTGTGTAAACATTATAGTACTATTTAGTAATGTTTCGGATTCCTTATCTAAATTTTCATTCATTCTTTTTGTTTATTTTCCTGTCTTGTTATTAATTTCTTATAATCGTTAACGTAAAATGTTTTATTTAATATATTACTAAATTCCTATTTGCCTATCTGCTTCACATTCCTAAAAAAAGTTTTGTTCCGTATCTAGCTTAACTCATTCTCTATCATGCTAAAGGATAAGAATTTTTGTTTCTACAACCGAGCGCAAAGTACAAAGCGAGAACAAGGTAGCACTTTTCATGGGAACGGGCGTTTTGTTTACGTGATTTGAAGATCGGTCTCGTTCAATAACGTCTTCCCATGAAAATTCAATGGAAATCGTAGACATTATTATCCTCCAGAGTATATTCAACAGCGATACCAGTGGATAATAAAAGTTTGCATAGGCTACCTCAGCTTAAATTAAAGAAAAAAATTAGTGAGTTCGGTGGATACCGACGTCACTGTGGACCTCTGGACGCCACTGACCGTTGTGCAACCAAGTCAGATGGTTCCCAACTATACTGGGTATCGAACCTACTCTCGGCACTTTCTGCAATTTTGGTGAGAGAAATAAAAAAAGGTATATTAATATCTATGTTTATTTCCACTGTTTCGGCGTAATGTCCATAGCGATTAAATTGGAATTAAAATTCATTGCATGATTGCATTAGTAAAAACTCCATGTAATTAGCATACATATAATACGTAAATATATTTAATAACAGTTAAAAACCTAAATATATATATATATATATATATATATATATATATATATATATATATATATATATATATATATATATATATATATATATATATATATATATATATATATATATATATATATATATATATATATATATATATATATATATATATATATATAAATTAATCATTAAATAAAACAATTTGGTATTCATCGGTAAGAATTCGATCAAAATATCATTTAACCCAAGATTCAATCAAACATTGAGCATCTACCACTACATACAACATATTCAAACTTAACATATTAATTACTAAATAAATTAAGCAAATTATAACATACATTAGATTATAAAGCGAGTGGAAATAAAAGTTGGAATAATAGAATATTTATTTAAGGTAAAAATATGTACAGATGGTAATCAAATGGTAATCAAATAACAGCTTATGTCACATGTAAGGCTCCCTCACAATGCAAAAATATAATACCTTAAACAAATAGAGAAATATAAAAATTTAAAAAGCATTGTAATGTAACAATAATATTAAGTATTTATAATAATTAAAATGTGATATGGATATTTTAAAAACAGAGTGAAAGTGTATAAATCAAAACATCTTAAGTGAATAAAAGCCAAATAAACAAATGAACAAATGAACAAATAAACAGGAAAGAAGTATGCATTTCCTGGTTACCAGGAACTAAGACAAGTAAAAATAAAAATTTATTAAGAAGCAACGAGTTGATTTCAAGAAAGCAGCATGTAAATTGGTATTCTCCAGTTTCTTTCATGGTAAAAAGGTAGATTAAATAAGAAAAAAAATTGGATGCGTATGCTTATGACCATACGATAGAAGTGAAAATTTTTTATTTTGGAATTTTAAAATATATACTGTAACCGTCCGCCTGTATTACCACAAACATTTTTCGTTTGCATGTACTACAGAAGCTCCTACATTTTTACAAAAAATGGACATAGACCCCTTTTTGGTTTCAAATTTTATCGTTGATTCTAGTTCACTCTCAGAACTTGTGGTGTTTGTTGTGGAAGAGTTAACCATTTTTGTTTGAGAACTGATTGTAAGGAAATAAGCCAACAAATCTGTACTCTAATAAACTTACGTTTCTATTTGCCTCTTGAAATATTACGTTCTTAAGATAACAATTGAGAGCGTAGTTAACCCAATGCTTGATGTAAAACTATTTTACTTCACTTCAGTCTACTTTAGAAGTAAAAGAAATATTTGTATCTGAAAACGTACCCATTAAAAGCAATCAATCAATTTTTGCAGTTTTATTGTATACAATACCTACAGGATCCTTATAATCTAATATACTCTACAATTTTGTAGAGTATATTTTTGAAACTTGTTTTGCGTTTTTATTTCCGCAGCGGATTTTGTAGCTGTGATGTTTGGTTTCTTGGTTGTTGAAGAGTGTGTGAAGGACGTACCTCAGTGATTCCTCTCTTCTTTGCAAGTTTGCACACATCTTCAATTTTGGTGCTGTTTTCAGGGCATGTGTCCATTTTTGTAGGTCCCGTGTCAGAAACTGATATGTGCGTCAACATTATTTGAATTTGCTTTTTTTTACGGATTTGCCGGGGTTTTGGGCGTGTATCGATGCCGCACTGGCGAAGGAGGTTGTATACACTGTTTCTACCACAATAAAGGTCTCTGTAATGCTTTAGAAGCGCGCTTTTTCTCTTAGCAGGATCTATTAGCAGGAGCGTCGATTAAGGGGTACAGGTGACCTAGCTCGCTGCTGGAGAGCGCGAAGTGTTAAGCGCGCATAAAGAAGTGTTAAGTGTTAAGTGTGAGCGCGCATAAAGAAGTTTTCACTTCAAAAAATTATATATCTACTCACAAGAACATTAACGTTTTCAACTACTCTTCGAATATCAATCCCACTGCTAAATACATAGGGCGAAGTTTTAAGATAAGTGCGGACATAAGTACCTACACGAAAGCAATATTTCGTTCAAATACCCAAGCACTGTTCTGCCATCTTTAAACATAGATTTTCATACAACTCTAATAAATTATATAACAACTAACTCATGCCTTTAGATACTTCTCGCTATAAAAAAAATAAGGAAACTCTTCTTAACGGCCTATTATAGAAATAACGCGCAGTACTGAATTGATTGGTCTTTGATTTTTATGCATCGAATTTATCGTTTATAACCTGAATTTTATATTGTAGCAGTATACATCACATTTTGTATATGTACCTACCTTGTATTTGTTTTCTTTCTTGCTGTTGCAAATGTTTCAATTTTTATAGTTAAAGATAGTGTCATTACAAATATAATTCCAACTTTCTTTCACAATCTGATCCAAGTTCACCGACTGCCTAGGTGAATATAATGTATTTCCTGTTTCTCCTTTTCATTGATTTAAAAAAAAATTCTTGGATTTACATAGTACTTTACTAGCTACTTACTTGCAGTAAGAAGAATAAATCCTTACCTACTATGGAAATAAAGATTTTCGATATATACTCGTGAATATAATCTAATGCTAGAATATTCAATTATCCTAATAAATATTTCTGTTTATTAAGATAATACGATTATTTAAAAAGTAAAACGATTT
>CAXKVY010002712.1:0-45000 GCA_964058915.1 Tetropium fuscum
TGCGTTCAAACTGTACGCCGACGACTGAGGGAGGCAAATTTAAGACCCAGGATTGCTGCTCGAGGACCCGCATTAACAGTAGATCATCGAAGAGCCAGATTGAATTTTGCCAATGAGCATGTTAATTGGATGGAAGCAGATTGGGAGCGTATTCTTTGGACTGATGAGTCAAGGTTCAGTTTGTATAATTGTGACAGACGTAATCGCGTCTACCGAAGACCCGATGAGCGATACAGTCAATGCAATTTTTTGCACACAACTTTATATGGAGGTGGATCCGTCATGGTGTGGGGCGGAATATCTTTGACTGGACGAACGGACTTGGTAACTGTGAATGAAAATCTCAATTCTGACAGATACATCACAAACATTCTTGAAGCACATGTTTTGCCTTATGCCCCCTATATAGGACCCAATTTTTTACTTATGCGCGTCCCCACACGAGTCTTATCGTGAGAAATTATCTTGAAGAAGTAGGAATTGATCACATAGACTGGCTAGCCCGTAGCCCCGACCTTAACCCCATTGAACATGTTTGGGATTTTATCGGTCGGTGGTTACGAAGTGAGGGACGACAACCCCAAAATTTACAAGAATTGGAAGGACGCCTAGTCGAATTATGGAATGGCCTAGATCAGAACCTAATCAGAACTTTGGTTTTAAGTATGAACCAAAGATGTCGGGAGGTCATTCGCGGAAGGGGTGGAAACACCAGATACTAATTCTCTATTTACTTTTGTTTTGTTTCCTGTTATTCGTTGTTTTATTGATTAAAGCAATCCATTTTTCTAGGTATGTTTTTTGAGTTTTTGTCCTTTTAAGACCTTTTTCTCTTCTAAAACACCTTGCATCTCTCAATAAATTATAAGATATCAAGGAAAACAGAACGCAAAATGAGGCATTGAACCAGTATAATGAGTAATGAATAATGAGCACTTGACAAAAAAGAAAGTTAATAAATTTAATAAAAATCACGTCAACTCAAAAATTGGATATTTTATGAAGTAACAGAGATAAACAAATGAATAAAAAAAGAAAATGTAGAAAAAACATGAGGCTTTAAATTGGCTATAAGTGCAATAACTTGCAATACCTTGTATAGCCCACAGGACGTTTTGAAATTTCGGAAAAAAACATCACATTTTTATAGCACCTAGTATAATATCAAAATCTTTCGTTTTACCAAAACAACTAAGACAGTGATATTCCTAAGAGAAAAACCTACAATTTGAAAAAAAAAATTGTCCAAAACGAACAAAAATTGTCGAAAATACATAACGTCAAATTTGAGTTAACTTTTTGGTTGTGCGTTAAATAAGTTGCGCAGTGTAGTTTATGAAGAGTGATTTTAAATTTGAAGGTGATTTGATTTAATGAAATATTTACAGAAATATACAAAACTGTATCTTCTTTACAAGATAGCGGCACCGGCTCACAATAAATTTTCTCGAAATTTATATATTCAATAGTAAGCCCACGTAAACATCCTCACCATATATATCAAAACTTTTTTTCTTAATTTAATTTTTTTAAATTTCAACACAATTTATTTTTTTTAATTGGGCTTCCTCGACTGGGCTAATATGTTGGCATAATTTAGGGATTATAACAGGAGATACTAAATGAATACAATATATAAAAATTTATTAATAGTCACCTGGAAATCGCATTTATACTAATTTCCTGAAATAGTGCAGACTAATTGGACATTTTATGTTTTTGTTCCTCAGGCTAGTAAATATTTTTAGGGTGTGGTTTTATCGGTCACCATTTTAATGTGGTTTTGATTGTCAAATAATTAGATTTGTTCTCAGAATGATAGATCTGTCACTTGTTAACACCAAACAAATTCAAAACGATTATCTACAAATTTATGTACAATCACCCGAAAACGTAATTAGTCAAATAAGTAGATTCGTTCAAGGAATGATAGATCTATCTATCAACTTGTGAGATGGTTCTTGCGAAACACACTGGAAACGTAGCAATATAAAAACATTCCTGGGAAACTAACTGGTTCTCCCGGAAGACCTTGGCATGTACACGGCATGTGTACATCGTGTTCACATAGACAAAAGTAATTGTGACAAAACGCTGGTCCTGCTTCCTTTGCAGACCTTATGCCATGTACACATGTTTAAACAGACAAAATAATTATGACAAAACTGGTCCTTCTGGGCAGACCTCATTCCATGTACACATATTTAAGAATACGAACTTAAGCAAAAAATGGAAAAAAATAGCAAAAAGTGTGATAAGGTTCTGAAACAATTACTATTCCTTTATTTTGGATACACGTGTTATAAATTTAAATGCATATATTTAAAGACACTTATGTTAATCTGATATAAAAAATAATTCCTGGGATTGAATTTCATAATCAGAGGATTTCGTTTGGTGACAAATATTTATTATGGTGACAAAAAAATGTATTCCCATTTTTATAATACTCAAGTTATTTGTGCAATTAAAATAAATCACTTAACGTCCCTTCCAGCTTTTTAGACTTTTTAAGGAAGTTCCCTATTTTTTGCGGTAGTTAACTGAGGGTATAGATGACAACAAATAACGGTCAGAAGTACAAATGGGACGATGTCGGTTTATTAAACCAGCATAAATGTAAGTATTTTTATGGTTAGTAGAAAAGGGATAAAAAGCGGTAAATTTTTAGTGCTTATAAACCCTATTATTTCGTCAAACGGCACAATTTTATAGTTTGTATCTATTCCAAGTAAAGAAACTACGAAAGTTTTGTTATATAATAATCTCAGTGTGTACCTAGTTTTTTTTTAGGTCAGAGTATTTATCATAAGATATAGGCATCTGTGATAAAAAAGTACGAAAAATTGTTGTACGTCATAAATTTTGGTGTTATAAAACCACCTCTCAAAAATAGTTGGGTAATATTAAAATGACGTTATGCAATAACTATTTATGTAACCAGTTGGGAAAAGTACTATTTTGTGTAACGAGCAGATTTCTGCGAAACGAGCGCTGGCGAGTTACGCAAAAGGATGTGAGTTACACAAAATAGTGTTTCCCAATGTGTTTCATTCAAGATTTTTTCTAATTTTAACCTATTTTATATTTTAGGAGAAGAAAACTCTGAATTTTATAAGATTAAAAACAATCCAGTAGGTTGTAACAGTGTGACGTTATGAAGCCGTTAACACTATTTTTACGACTGCTGTAGTAACTCTCAAAAAATGACGGTGTACTGGAGACTATTAAGCTTCATATGTTCGTTATTTTTCACTGTAAAACAAAATAAGTATAAACCATTATGTTGTAAAGCTCAAGTTCTATTAAAGAAATAATAAATTTAAAATTAATTGAAACTAGTGTTTCCGACATCTCCGAAATATCTGATCATCATCTTATATCTTGTATGCTAGATATAAGTAAAATTAAAATTAAGCCGTTCATGTATATCTTTCGAGATATAAAAAATATTAACCACGATAATCTTTTTAATGATTTTTGTACCCTTCCAACTGGGGAATTGTATTATTTAAATAATATTGAATTTGTGCAAAAGTGAATTTAGTGTTAACGAAGAAACTATTGAATTCTACAATAATAATATCAGATGTAATACCGGTACTTTCACCTTTAAAATGGTTACCGAATATCAAATATACCTAGCACTAAAATCTGTTAAATCTGAGGCAGTTGGTGTCGACGGTATTGGAGTTGGACTGCTTTTATATCTGTGTCCGTATGTTCTGCCGCTGTTAACGCATATTATCCATTGCTGTTTTGAGAATGATGTTTCTCCATCTCTTAGGAAAAGTTCTAAAATAATACTTAATAACCAAAAACTAATAATGTCTCAGATTTAACAGACCTAAGACCAATCAGTATATTACCAGCTATGTCTAAAGTAAGTGAAATAATTATGAACCAACAAATTAGGGAGCACGTGGCATTGAATAATATATTACCTTCAAATCAGTCTGGTTTTCGCAAAGGGTATATATAGTACGACAAGCTCATTGCTTAAAGTAGTAGATGATATTGGTCAGTCATCAGACAATAATGACATTACTATATTAGTATTACTAGATTATAGTAAAGCATTTGATCGCATAGATCAACGGCTACTGCTGGCAATATTACCTTACTTTGGATTTTGTCCAAAATCAATTGAGTTAATGAAACAATACATTACTGGCAGTTACTGTTACTGTTACTGAAAGTTGCTGTTAATAATAAAAACTCCGATATATTACAAGTAAGTCAAGGTGTCCCACAAGGATCGATATTGGGCCCTCTCATGTTTATTTTATACACAGCTGAGTTTCAAAATGCTCTCAAGACTTGCAAATCACATTTTTATGCTGATGATACTCAGCTGTATTATTCATTTAAAGAAGATGATATTGAAAATGCTTGTAACCGAGTTAATCGAGATTTATCATCACTCATTGAGTTATCAAATGGTTTTTGTTAATCAATAAATTCGTCGAAATCCAAAGTAATGATATTTGGTAGGAAACAAGCAAGAGAAAGGCGTGTTAAACGGGTTTATATTAATATAAAAAATGACCACCTTGAAGTATCAAACGTATCAAAAAATCTAGGTCTATATTTAGACTCAAAATTTAAATTTACAGAACATATTAACCATATTATTAAGAAATCTTTTGCTAATCTAAACTTAATTTACGCAAGTAAGGATATGTTAACAAACAAAGAAAACAAAAAGGTTGTTATGTGAAGCTCTTGTGTTGTCGCATATAAATTATGCCTCAATTGTATATTACCCTTTCCTACGTCAAGTCGATGCCCAGCGATTACAACGGTTACAAAATAGTTGTATTAGACTAAGTGGAATTAGAAAATACGAATCGGTGTCCTCGAGTCTGAGGGAAACTGGTTGGCTTAATATCAAAACTAGAAACTTTTTCCACAGCTGTTGCTTTTTTCACAAAATGCTATTAACTAAGTCACCCCCTTGTACAATAAAATTACCTACAGAACAGATGTGCATAACATTAATATAAGGCACAAATCAACGCTTACCATCCCAAAGCACAAGACCAAAGAATTTCGTTCTGGATTCTCATATCGCATAGCTTCTCTTTACAACTCCATTTCTGATGATCTCAAGATACTGCCATACACAAGATTTAAGATAAAAAATGCTTTTTACAAAACATAATACGTAATATATAGTTTTAGTTAAAGTTTTATCATATAGGTTGTTGCTGCGTCTAAAATGATTAAATTAACTAATTGCTTATATATTAACCTATAACTAAATTAATTAAGTCTAGGTTGCATGAATACATTTTCTTTTTCTGGGTTGTGTGGAAGAACAGAGGACTTTTAAGATTCTCTGCCCTTTATACCTCAATTGTATATAATTATAATAAATTAAATCACTTATGTAATTTGGGTTATAATAAAAACGATTATTGTTATTATTATTATATATAGGATATTCCATTTTTTAAAAAAAGGTTATTTATTCAAGAACTCGAACAAAAATTAATTTTTTTCATAGCAGAAAATAAAACTAATTAACATATTTTTTAGTGAAAACAAACTAAAAAAACATGCTTTAAAGGGAAACTGAAAAAAAAAAGTAAAAAAAATAGATAAAATTTTTTAACTTAAACGTTTTTATTTAAATCCTCAGTTGTTCTAAAAACTACAAAATAATTAGGACACAAACCTGGACCTTCTTGAGATTCTAACATTTTCTGACATTTGGTTTTTAAGCACCCCACGTTATTTTTTCTTAGAAAATGTCGGGAAACCGAGCTAAAAAGTAAAAAATAATGTTTAACTCATTTTAACTCAATCTAATGAAATGCTTTTTACTGTGTTTAAAATAAGAATAAAGTGATTGACAAAAAACATTCTACTGTAAAAAAGCGTGGAATGCATGATCCCAGCCAGCCTTCCGTATATTTTACGACTCAGACAGCAGCCATAGAAAATTAATGGCGGAATCCAATATCTCATTTGGTGGAAGAGATACGGTCAATTAAATAGCCGATTAACGATATAAATTGCAAGGGACATCGAAGAGTATCTTGTCGGCGGCAATAAGATCCAGAATTACTCGGTAAGAGTAGTTATGAAGGGCGCTAAGGTTAAATTTACTAACCAAGGGTCCATTCTATACGCCTTCGTGTAGCCCTCGGTGTCTATTACGAAACTGTTCAAGTACACTTAGCTCACGTGTAACACTATTCTCGGGAACGATTGGCTTATTAAGTCGAATTAATACGTTTCCGCCTTGAAATGACTCAGAATACGATCAACGGTTTCTACTCTATCTAACTATTCTATCGCTTCTGCTTCAGATTATGATCAGCATAAGTTATAATCGATTTATTTTGAAATGGTTTACTTTGTCAAAAAATGTATGATGCCTATTTCTTGAGTATAGTCTATTTGGAAATTAAAGAGAGTAATACCACCCTGTAATCAGAAGCGGCCACGCCCGTGGTACTATGTTTTTTGAATTTTATGGCGGCGTATGACATTCGAAGAGAAAAATACAGGAGAATATCACGAATATATTGTTACGCCAGTGGGTTCGTATAATAAGTGGTAACGCCAATAATAAAAATACACTTTATAACTTGTAAACTCAACAAGTCACAACTATTTATAATGATAACTTGTTGTTTTTTCTTGTCTCTAAGAGCGTGGTCTTTAATATGAAAAATAATGTTAACATTTATTTTTTGCCGTGTATACCTACATATTTGTATAACATTAGATATAAAAAACAGTAATGCTATAATAATATAGCTGTTTTCAAGATATTTTTTTTGAAAATTACATCTATTATATTTATCCTGTAATGTTTCAGAATTTAATATCAATCTTCATCAACATCGTTTTGGACATCTTCTTCCGTATCTTCTGGAACATCAGCGGAACATCAATTCACAATTTAAGCCCATACATTCTTTGCAGACTATTGAGCAGCTAATTCCCATTAAGCAGCTTGAGCCAGTTAATTTTCTGCAACCGTAATTTCCGTGACAACCTCTTGTGCGTAAGCTATTTGCTCCAGTAAAGTCTGCGGTGCATGCGGTTTGGTTCTATTAATTGGTATGAATCGATTTTTAGATTTTTTCCTACCCCACTCAAAAGGATTTAAAATATTTCCTTTCCATTGTGTAATTTGGTGGTATATCATTAAGCCGTTCGGTTTGGCATCAGAAGTTAGAGGCAAATGGGCCAGAGAAAATTTTGTGCCCTTCGATAATCTTTGAAAAGTTGTAAGCGACAGCTACACTATTGCGATGTATAATTTAGCTGTTACGTTTCATGTAGGTACTAGGTTTTAATAAATACATTTGTATACTCTTCCGGTAACATTGATACAATTATGAGAAGATCGACACATTGGTCAACTATAACTACATTTTTCAAGTGATGAGCCTTCTCCTTAGCAGTATTTATAATGAGTACATCTTCATATTTCTCTGCCTGTATAACGTCAATATTTGCACTGGAAAATTTCAGTCAAACATATGGGTTTTTTTATTATTTTCATTCGCTAAAAATTTATCAGGTTTGGATAAACTTAGACACATTTACTTTAGAATCTTGTTAATGAAATAATGTGCATTAATAAATAATACATACATACGAACAAATAATAAACAAGTACTAATAGATATGTAATTTTCAAAGAAATAATCCTTAAACAGTTATAAATTAGTGCATAGTAGTTTGTTTATATATAAGATGATATGAATATCAAAATTTTGAACAAATACCTTTATCATTATCATTGATAAATCGAAAATAATTGTTCGTAAAAACGTTGAACGACTCCTGTCGCAGCCAATTCGAATCAAGAATATTTTTGTTGCTCCCATTTTGACGAAAATTACGTCAGCTTTCCTGTTTGTGAAACAATGTAAGATAAATAGGTGATGCGACTAGCCGACTGAAAGTGTCTTGGTTCCGAGGTCCAGAGGTCTTGGGGTAGTAGTTTTCTTTATTATTAGGTACCATAGCAAACAAATTTGATACAATTGAAAAGAGGTTCAAATATATAAGTATCCACCTATAAAAAATACCCGAAATCGAGACCTCCGATATATGGTACACCCTGTTGCCTCAAAGATAATTTTAAAGTATGGTTCATTATCGACAAAACTACTTCTTAGAATGTTTTGCCTTAATCTCTATCACCTTTGACTTGGGCAACGATCCCCCACAAGTGTTGTAAAGCGGAAACCAATCTTGATATAATGAAAAACAGAGATAGCGAATGCAGCTTTGACTTGGGCAACGATCTCCCACAAGTGTTCTAAAGTGGAAAGCAATTTTGATATAATTTATAAACGATCATTATAGTATCGGAATTAACCAGAATACAATATTACTTATGCATATCCTGCTGGATATCTGGATTGGGCTTTCGAATCTGATCCAAATGGATGATGATCTTTTTGCGGAGGATGCGTCCTTGCCACTACTTCACTTTCCTCGTGAGAAATCCGGTTTAGATATGAATATCGACCGGAACATTGCCACGACTAAATCAGGAAAAACGATTGATGCTATATTCTCGAGAAATCTACACCATTTAGAATCACGAACATATGTGTCACACTTCAGTTTCCTCTATTCTGATACCTCTTCATCTCTCTCCCCACGTCACTCTATCTCTCTATCTATCACTCTCTATCTATCACTCTCTATCTATCTATCTATCTATCTATCTATCACTCTATCTCTCTATCTATCACTCTCTCAACGAATCGGTATAAAAGTATTTACTTCTATCACGTGTACTGTGCTGCACGCGGATATTTTCTTTTACATATGTTTTTCATTAAAACGGTCCAAACTATTTAGTTTATAAAAAAAGTATATATTTTCTGGATTTACAACGTTTGAACAGAACAACGTCTGTCGGGTCCACTAGTAATAATATAATATTTTTATGGCGCACCTAATATACCTCACTGTGCATCAGCTATTTGTGTTTTTAATTAATTCAGTCTCTGCTCCTGTTCAAATAGATCGCTTTTAATTCGTTTTGCAGGGGATTATAATATATAGTATAAGAATATTAGAAGAAAGTGATGTCTCATATAAATCTGTTTTATGTATAGGTGGAGTAAAAAGTCCTCTAAATCTAATATTAATGTTGTGCACGTCACTTCTAAGTAAATATTTGACAAGCAGTGTATTATTTTGACTATTTCTCTCGTCTTAATTTCCACCAACCATAAATGCGCAATTTTGAATTACAAATGGTTTCTAGATGGAAAACTGTATGACAGCAGTTTTTTCGAGTTTACTCGCGGCAAAACTTGACAGCTGTTGTCATAAAAAATTACAATACCTATGATAACAAGTAATTATGGTCTGCTAGGATACCAGAAAACGACGCAAAACAATTTTTCTAATTTTATTGTCAATAAATTTTGTAATATTGTTTTTAAACAGTGCTAGTCAGCTTGTGTAGTGAAAACGAGTCGTTTTGGAAGTGATTCTATGACTAATATTAATCTATAATGTACCGTACAATACCGTTAAAACCCATACGTCAATATGGAAACAGTTTACGGAATTCTGCAAGGCAAAGAAATACGAGCTTTTGGAAACTACAAGTTTAGAGCAACTAAACCTAATCCTGAAAGATTGGGCGTGGAATATGAAGAAAGAAAACGGTGAAAATTACAAAGAACTAACACTCGGAGTAGTTTCCACAAACACCAAAACACTAAAAACCTACACTATTTATACTACTTATGGTGAAATGATTAGTCACGCTTCAATGATTAGTTACTAAGCAACGCGTAAAGCGGGCTATACGGTATAGGTCCCTTGTCGCTATTCGTACTACTTTTACATTTTACAATTTCTATGCTCTCAAATGCATCCAACTGTCTATTATTGGTCACATTTCTATCTAATCTGAAATTACTAATATATATTCTATGATTGTTGTCAAAAGCATGTTGTGCAACACTAGACTTGTCTGTTCTTCCATATTTTAGATGAGCCATATGCTCTTGAAGTCTGGTGTTAATTGATCGTCTCATTTGTCCAACATATTTTCGATCACAATCATTACAACTAATTTCGTAAATCTCAGACCTTTCACTTGGAACAATTTTATCCTTTGGATTGTCTAAAAGTTGTTGTAATTAATTACTCGACGAATGAATCGCTGTTAAACCCACTTTTTTGAAGACCTTACTCAAACCACGAGTAAACCGGGGTTCGTACGGGATGGATACATATTTTGGAGTCTCTATATCCTTTTGAAAGGTCGTGGAATTACGAAGTGTGTCCTTATATTTACGCTTCCTAATTAGTTTTTCAACTATATCTCTAGGATAACCATTACTCACAGCTATATCTTTAATTAACACTTTTTCTTTTTCAAACCTCTCATTACTGACAGGGAAGCTTAGTAAACGATGGACAAGAAAATTAAAACTTGCCATTTTATGTTGATAGCAGTGGTGAGAGTCATTAGGGATATATCTGATCGTACTGGTATCTTTTCTATATATATCAAATTCTAACATATTGTCATTATTTTTAGTTACTAATACATCTAAAAATGGAAGTGTTCCATTATTTCCTAGTTCATATGTAAACTTTACAGAAGTGAAACGACTATTTAATTTGGAAATTAAGTTTTCTACATCCCCAATCTTGTGTCAAACACGGCAAAAATGTCATCCACATACCTCAGCCAAATCCTAGGAAAATACTCAAATTCTTCTTTTGCTTCAGTTTCAAGTCGACTCATGAAGACATCAGCAATGAAAGGCGATAAACAGTTACCCATTGCGGTTCCTTCATGTTGTTCATAGAACTTGTCATTGAAACGGAAGCAATTTCGTTTCATACAAAGTTTTGTAAGGTTTATATATTCTTCTATTACTTCTTTTCTATAGTTGTTTAATTCGAGTAAATCCTCAAGATAGTCCAAGGTCTGTGGAATTGGTACACTCGGAAATATTGAACAAACATCAAAGGAAAACAAAATTTCACCCTCTTGCAATTGAATATTCTGGATCTTATCAATGAAATCATTCGAATTTTTAACTGAAAAACTAGGCTGTGCAATGGGCAAACTTTCAAATTCCTTAGTCAACCATTTTGCTGTGTGAATCAAATGGTAAATCGGGGATCCAATAAACGATACTATTGGACGCACCGACTTCCCTGGCTTATGAACTGGCTACAAAGAACTAGTTGTGAAGACAATGTGGAACACCGTTGCAAAAAAATGCAAGTGATGTATTTTATGAAGTGGAAAATAATTTTTGTTTCATTTAAAGTCTAGTAGGGAAGCTCGTAATGCGAAAAGAAGGAATTTGCAGATGTGCGCCAATAAAAGGAACTCGAGCTCTGCTGCATTAAAATTGGAAGAATATTACGCAATGGTTTTATTATGACATGAAGACACTCGATTAAAACAGGTAGGTATAACATAATTACATATTTCTTAAAATAACTGATTTTCAAAAATCCTACTTTTTAGGAAGAGTAGAATATAATCCCCTCTTCAATACATCAGCCCAGGATGGAGAAAAAAAAATGTAGTAAATGGCTGGTCCCCAACACGAAGAACCCTACCTCTTGTCCAGTCCGTCTTTTTAAAATTCTAATGGTTAAACATTCATCTAGAATAACAACTGATAGATTATTCTTAACAGTAAACCCATCATGGAACAAAGAACAATCAAGTGGATGATACTAAAACACTCCAGTGGGAAAAACGAACTTTCGAAATGGACTAAAGAAGCTCCTGGAGCTTCACACTATACAGCTGGACCCATCAACAAGATTAATGATTTACCTACACCCAACTTTATCAATGAGTTAACAAAGATTTCAAACAATACCCCTACTGTGCACCAAAATTGCAATTTATATTTTAATTCTACCATAAATAATTAAGTTTGTAGTATTTTGTTATTAGATAAATTACATGTTTTTCAGTTTTCAAATTAATAACTACATATTTATTATGTATGCATGTATAATAGGTATGTTTTGTAAGCTCTGTGTATGCAGAATAATCTGTTACTCATGAAATAGTCTTGTCAAATACCATTCGGGCATCTAATTTTTCCTGTGAAAAATTAGATGCCCTTATGATATTACTTACGAGAAAATATTTTTTTACAAACATTCACTAATTATAACAATAGTACTTTAATATGTTCATCATAATGATAAAAATGTTTTTCTTCATATAATGATTGTAACTTTTTCTAGTAACGTCTATGTAAATGTGACTTTTCCGCTTCCTAGTTTAGAAATGAAGTATAGTTATTTCGCACAATTAATTTCTTGTAGTCTACATTGTACTTAATGTACGAACATTATTTTCCCGACGACAGCTCTGATAGCATGAAAAATCTAGTGGCTCTCAATATGCATGCAGATAGATTTATGAATGCTGTGGAATAACTGCAACTGAGGCACTTCATGCTGCCGCGGCTGGGGCTTTTTCCATTTTTGGAGAATTGACGTGGAGCGAAAATCGCGTAATTCCGCTAGGTAATTTGGAGAACATTACAGGCGAGACCTGCCGTTGTTGTCAGCTACCAGCTATGCGTCTGGTACGTAACCCGGAATGATGCGGGACTCCGGTCACGGCCGTAATTTGGCGATGAAGCGGCAAGGGAAATTGCCAACGTGCAGCTTCCGTGACTTAATGAGAGGCAGCGCCTCAGGACAGCAGGTCACACCTGCCCGCCGCGCCGTCAGCGAACCCCCAACCACCCACTGGACGCCAAAGGCAACGGCTAACTAGCAGCTTTGATATTAGTTGCATTATATTCAAAAAATTGATGGAAAAGGGAGGATCATTTT
The DNA here is from genome assembly GCA_964058915.1 of Tetropium fuscum. NCBI lineage: Eukaryota > Metazoa > Arthropoda > Insecta > Coleoptera > Cerambycidae > Tetropium > Tetropium fuscum. Next base: position 12,835 of record CAXKVY010002712.1, read on the forward strand.
GCCTAATCTCTTTTATGCGGAGGAAGTCCCTAGAATAACTACGAAGATTGAAATACAAACAAGTAATGTCATGAAACAAAATAATATTTAATAGATTGATAAATTCCTGCCTTATTAACCAATGAATCCTAATTAAAAAAAAATCTACTAGAAATATTTTATTATAGTGAATAAATTTATAGTAACAAAACAATTTTAAAAACAAGCTTTTATTGAAAAGCTCTAAAAAGAAGAAAATAAACTTTAATTTATTTAAACCTACCAATTTATTACGTTACACAATTTATATGATAAAAGCTTGTCGCTAGATTTACCTATTTTATAAAAAATATATTATTTTTTTCATAGAATTACTTATGTCAATATCAAGTTACGTATTGTTTATCTACACAGTTGAATCTCGCGGCAAGGTTTTATATCATATAAATTGCGTAACGTAATAAATTGATGGGTTTAAATTGATTTAAATTTAATTTTTTTGTTTTTAGAGATTTTCCTTTTAGAGATTTTAGAGCCTGTTTTTAAAAATGTCTTTTTACTATTAATTTATTTTTCATTTTTTAGTTATCGCTGTTATGTTTCACAAGTGGACAAGTCTGATCATTTTATTTAGTGCGTCATTGTTGCCTGTTAATTTGACACAGTTATAGTTACAGTACAATAAGAAGACCTAGATTTGACTCTACTTAACTCTATACTTATTTCAGCTTCAAGCTTTCTTGTGCCTAACGAAACACAGTTTCAGGTTTGATTTTGGAGCTTTCCTTCTCTTAGGCATATTGCAAACCAATGCTATTGACGCCCAACTCACCAAATTGCACCAAAGTCATAGATGAAGCCAGACAACGTGTACTTTTAAAATTCAGTTGCAATATTTGACGGAAAAATTCGACGCCTAAATCTTAATCGGGGACTCAAAACACCCCGGGATAACATTTCAGAAGGATTGGAGCAACTAAGTTTTTGATCTCCATCTTAGATCCGACATCTTGCAACTTTTCCCCTTGTCGGTCCCTACAACATCTGTTCGAGCACCACAAAACTATCGCTAACCTTTGCCGAGTTTTAACTCTTTAAAATTAGTATAGCGGCTATCTTGTTTTCCGCCATTTTGAATTTTTTCTTTTGAATATCTTTTGAATATATGAATATTTGATATCCCAATCATAAGTGTGTATAAATAAACATAGTCCACCATCTTTGGGAGTCCGCCATATTGGATTAAGAGTGACGTCATTTTATTTTCGTATTCCTCTAAGCAAGCCCTTTCATTTGATATCCATATCATGGAAGTGTATAAAAAATAATTAGTCCTCCATCTTGGAGGGTCCGCCATATTCGATTTAGAATGACGTTACTTAGTTAAACATGCATCTTGTCATCCAAATTAAACGTGTGGGCAAAATTTCAGCTCAATCGGTTGAGGATAACTGTTTTAAAAATCAGTTGCATGATTTGACCCGAACAAACGTACATAGTTACTGTTTGTAACATCGAAATATGAGACATAAAAATTTTCAAAAGATACCCACAATTGCCGTAATGGGAAATCGGGGTCCAATAACTTTTCTTACAGCAAGCTAAAAAAGTGACTATAAAGTCGCATTCAACAAGTTATTATGTTTTGATAGAATGCCTACTAATAACATCAATTTTAACACAAAACCCATCAAAATAATACACTAAATTAAAGAATAACTGTATTACTTCTATTTCAAGAATTATTGTTGACCCCACTTTACCACAAAACGTTCGATGGTTTAGGGTATTAGACATCCAAATGAATGCCAATTATGCCGATGTGACACGGCCGAGGAACGTGTAAAATGGATCCATAATATTTGAATGGGAAACATTTTTATTCTGCATCACATTCACCATCCAATTGCTTTATGATATGACGAAAGGTATAGAGAGTGATCAATATTTTAACAAAATATTATAATATATACTACATGATAATGTCATAATGTGATGGGCGATGTATATAAAATTATTTGTTTTCCCTTAAATTCCTGGAAATCGGTTATACTTGACAGCGCTGTTAAAAATGCTGTAGCACGGCGGCAAATGCGGGATCGGCGGCTCCTTTTATCGATATAATGAGGGTTTTTTGCTTGCGTTTTTATGCCTCATATTTCGATGTTACAAATAGGTACATACATAGCAATTTAAAAAAAGCTTGTACAAATGGCTACTCGTACGTGGAAGCAATAGGATTGTCATAATTCTTACTACTTCCCAATAATATATCACAATATTATTAAAATATCAAAAAGGGAAACAACAAAAAAAAGTCAGACTTCTATAATAATTTAGCGATATTGTAATTTCACGGGCCGCATGTGCCGCCATGATCGACTTAGGTTGGTAAATTCTAACCAGTAGTAACCACCATTCAGGGCAGGAATGGGGGAAACCTAGAAAACTTCATTAGTTAGATCTTGGGGATAAATTATGGCAAATTTATTTCGCACCAGTGCGGGAAATCGAACCAACGCGCGCGCTAACCGCTCGACCACCGTCCGAGTTTAATAACAATAATAATGCGCGATTATGAACGTACTCGTAATACTCAAATAAGTCACTTGTTTGAGTATTACGTTCGGTAGATAAGGTTACTTTGGATAAATAGAGTTTTCCATCCATTAAAAAATTCATTATAAAAAATATCATTTGGGTAAATATTGGGTAAAAGTCTAGCACTCATAAATACGAGCAATAAGAATGAGGAATATTAAATGAAGCAACGGGAATTTGCTTCAAATTGGAAAACCTTTAATGCATCTTTTATCTGCATCTAAATAAAGTGAATACTCAAAGTACGAACTCAGCTTGCTGTAGATATAGTAACTGTATCCGATATTTATGGATCTCTTCTCGAGTTTATGACAGCATAGTGAGAAAACGAGATTATTTTGAAGAAAGTGCAATTGAAATTAGTGTATTTAAGCAATATCAGGGCGATACTAAGAGTAAGAGGCAACCTAAAAATGCAGACGAAACATAAAATAACGAAATCGGAAGAATCTCCAGAGATTCTTTCAGAGTAAACACTTGCTTGGTCATCCCTGACAGGTTAAGAGCTGAATATAAGGGAAGCACGAATAAAGCATTAATAAACTTCAAAGAAAATTTTTAATTTTTGTCTAGAATGAGTGGACTTTTAATACAAAGAGTGACAGAGGACTTAGACTGACTTAGAGGACGATTTAGTTCAGGAATGTGTACAATTTCACAGTTATATTTCCTCTATACAAGAGTGTAGAGAGTGTGAGAGTATCGCGCTTTTACTCCGGCCACAAATTATTCTCGAGAAAGGATTGTTTCTTGCTTAAAACGAGTGAAGAGTTATCAGAGGTCTTCATTTTCTCAAGAAAAACTAAAGTCTGGCTCTTCGATATATAGAGATAGAGGCCGAGATAATGAACACCAACTATGATGATATTATAAATGATTTCACCAATAGAAAGTCCAGTAAAAAAGTGTAATTTTTGCTTGTTTCATTTTAAAATCTTATTTTATGTCTAATTAATTCATTTACATCACTTTTCAATACCTAGCCTACATAACCTACCCATTTAAATACGTAAAATTGTTTAAAAACTAATAAAGACAAATATCTGCCAGTGTATTTATATTATTTAGTATGAATCGACTAAAAATCGTTGTCTTAGGAATTTTGAAGTCGGGAATCTAGATTTTTTTATCAAAATGAATATTCAAAATGGCAGACATTTTTGCCATATATGGTTCTATTCAACTTAAAACCGAGAATCGGGATATTTTGTGGTCGCTGATCACCAATTTTTTGTCTAAATAAATATTCAAGATGGCAGCTCGTATGTGGCGAATTTGTGCTGTTTCTGGTCCAAATCGACTAAAAATCGGTGTCTCGGGAACTTTGGGGTTGCAGAACGAGATTTGTTTGTCAAAATAAATATCCAAACTGGCGGATCAAAGAGGGCTGATATTTTTCTCCTCCTATTTGACTTAAAATCGGGAACTAATATTATATTGCCAACAAATAAATGGAGAACACCTTCAGCGCTTAGTTTGAAACCATTTTAGATTATTTTTTTGTATCAATAAATATTTACATTTAGTATCAAGAAAGGTTATTATGTTAAATTGCAATTTTCTCGAAAATATTATCCAACCTAAAATTTAATACCACTCAAAAGAACAGAAGAAACTGCACCCCTCAAAAGTGCTGAAGCAACAGCCTACGTTTTAAAAAAAATTGTTTACCATTTAAAAAAATGTCAAGAATTATCTCATATAAACGAAACCTATCAGAACATGTCAAACACGAACAAATAGGTACGTGCCTCTTAAAAACAATATCGACGTGTCCTGGATTCCACAAAAGTCCCGAACTTATAATATAATAATAATTAATAATTATATTAAGTGTATTCTTTTTATCGATTTTAGTATATATACCTACTGCCAAATATATTATTTTATTTTATTTACTTGTGAAATTTTAACACCTAAGCTTAAAATATTTCGCAGATGTAGGTCAAAATCTGCCTAATTTGCGGTGAAAAATAACTCCTGTACAAGAACCGTATCAACTTTACAACAATGTTGATTTAGCAATAAAATTGGGGCAGTCGGCACTTTTAACTTCACAGTTTACAAGTAATTCTAAATAAATAATCCGAAATATGAATTTCCGAAACTGGAACTTTCTCTCATAAAATCTAATAAACATTTCAATTTTATAGCATCAGGTAGCAGAATTAAGCCGCAAACGACATAAAATTTTACATAGGGACGGCAATATAAACGATTCTACGTGCATTTTGTGATTTCCCATTATAAAGCTGGGAGATAGTAGGGGTCGGTGTTCTTTGTCATCTGGATAAAACAAGGTGGCGGTATCCTCGCTCAAAGTACAAGGATTTGCAGAAGCCATTGAACAATGAGATCGTCTTGAAAACTGGTAACTATCGGCTACCTGTTACGCAGGAAAAATGAAAAAATCTTGTTATGTACAGTTCAATGTTATCAATATTGTAGGTGAGTATATAATAGAAAATATCATTTTCTACATATAAAATATTTTAAACATACGAAACATAAGCTACGATGAAACATTTATGTCCTTAAATATTTCATAATTACAAAACGAGATCTAATCTAAATGAACTTTTAAGAACTCCATTTGGCTCCACCTCAGTTTACCAAAGGTTTATTACGCGCAGAAATGCATTAACGTGCTACCTGCTACTATTAGAAATATTATTGAAGTTAAAATATAATTTTAAAAACAAACAAAACACTACATACTTGAGAATCCAAACTACTCTACACACATCATATAATTACTTAAACTGAAACCTCGAATTCTTACTGAATTAGTCCAACTCTGCCATAGACTTCTTTGCTTCTTAGGTAACACATATTAATTATTTATGGTCACTCCAACATAATTCTCAGGAGATAATTGATTCTCGTGCTATTTATGAACTTGCTAATATACCCAAAAATATTGTTGCTTGGCTGCTCCTTCTGTTGGTGGTAGTGAAGAAAAATATCTGGTTTAATTTTTGTAACGGATTTTATGCAACAATTAAATCGATGTTTCGATGGAAAGCCAATGATGATGTCAAGGAAAAAATGATCCCCATGTCGAAAATGAAGTCGTGTCACAGCCACTAAAGGCAAGAAAGGAGATAATACTGTTCCTGTCACAATCAAGTCCTGATGATTGTAATTCTTGTGACAAATATAATTTTATTCCTGGTTTCACCAAATGCATTTTATTTGGGGATGGAGCTAGCAAGCAGTAATACAAGAAGGTCACAACATCTTAACTAACAATAACAACATTTTCATGCGAAAAAGATGCTTCGATATCAGTATTAATGATGAGACAATGTGCATCGTCAGTGCTTTTTCGAAATGCATTCCCATGGTCATTCATTTTCTTTGACAGTATACCAATTAACTTGTTCTTGATATTATTATTTCATAAACATGGTTCCTATCGAATAGTGACATTCATATATTCATCTAAGTTGTCTACAATTTTTCTAACCAAGGATAGATGAATTTGTTCCGATTTTTTGTATATTATTCTTGGTATTGGAGTAACTATCGGAGACAACGTCGTTTGATCATAAAGAAATGTCAGAAAATATGTAAAAATACGTGTAATAAGTTTATGTGATACATTTAAAGCTCTTAAATTTTTTTAAGAACAGTTTTTTATAGAGTTGCTACTTCATATTTGCAAAAAACTATAAAGCATTACGTTCTTCCTAAAATGGCGGCGCTGCCTCATCTTGAATTTTCGCGAACATTTTAATATATAGAATAATAAAGCTTAATAGACATCCCCACCATATCTCAAATGTTTTTTAAAACGCTAAACACGGGTCTTCGTTGACTGGCTAGTCTCGTGAAAATATTCTCTTAATTAGCCCGTACATCTTTATCCGTCCTATGCAATCCTCATATTTTAGCCGCAATTGCATCTTTACCATAAACCATAAAAATCTAAACCATCTTTAATTTTAACTAACCCATTTTTCTTATCGTAGTAAAGTAATAAAACTTTACAATTCGGCAAATGTTAATAAACAGATTCTTATAAAGAACTCGGACTACTAGCCGGTATAAAAAGACCATAAAAAGTAAACGTAGTAAGTAATAAATAAATAAACATAAATTTCTGTTTTTTCAGATATATAAATATCAACAAAAACGGTAAAAAATATTGGGGGTTGATATTTTTCAACGCTTTTATCATATTTTTTGCATACAGCTCGATTTTCGGAATATGCTAGTAAGAAGAGGAATAGTAGAATAGGAAAGTAAGAGGTGATATGATTTTACGAATTGTAATAAAATCCACCTAAGCCATTAACCTCGTTTAAATTTTCCAGCATTAAAAGTGTGTCACAAGCCTTTGACAGAGTTAATCTCTAAATATCGGTACCATAAAATAATTCACAAATTTTAGGTACTTAGAGACCACCCCACGTGCTACTGTAAAGCCGAAAGGGTTAATCCAATTTGCTGCTATTGCCAATTTAATAAATTATACAAATATTTACCGATCTGCCCTCCGGTTTAATTTTCTGGGAACTGAGTTTTCTTTATCTAGCTATTTGAACTATCCCAACACAACATTAGAAAATATATTACATTACGGTAACTATTTGCTGAACATTTAATAGATGCCCTAACAGTTAGATTTATATTATTTGTATGTATAAATCATACAATTTGGTCGGTGGAAAATTTAATAAGAGATGCATAACAAAACGGAACTAATTAATTTATACAGGGTGTCTCACGGTGATAGACCAACAATATTCATAGGAGGTATAGCTGGACCCATAAGCTTCCATCTAAGCTTTCAAGGTGGCTTAATTGTATACATGATACAGGGTGGTGGGAATTAACTGCCGATTTTAGTTAACTCCAAACCATCATGTTGGTTTTGCCAAATGGACTTATTGGTAAATGTTCTTATTGGTATGTTTTACCCTGTATGGTTTTCTATATTATGATGCACAATATTATTTTTATTTAGCTTGTCCGTATATTTGTTTGTTTGTTTACATGTTTGTTTCAAATCTTGCAACAGCCTTTTTAACTACTTCACCACGAGGGACTTGAAATTTGGTAGGTGTATAGTGTTCCAACGACAATACAATTTGTAACTCATACTTAAAAAATCAAAATGGCGGACTATCCTATTTATGAACCGATTTGTCTCAAACGTGAAACTGCGGTGTTTAAGGTCACTCAATACAATTTTTAACTCAAAGCAAAAAAAAATCAAAATTGCGGATCGAATTTATGAACCGATTTGTCTCAAACTTGGTACTTGAGGTTGTTGAAGGTTCCTGGGCTCATTTGATTGCTTTTAAGGACTCCCATATATTATACTTGGTGACGAGCGTTTGATGATGCCAGCAGAAGGTGGTGAGTGGAACTTAAAAAAACTAAAAAACCACTAAATAAAAATAAGTGTCTTAATTATTCTGTGGTTTTTAGGACAACTGATGGTTTAAAATAAAACCGTTGAAGTTAAAAGTTTTTCTACCTATTTTTATATCACTTAAAATCATATAATTTCTTGCGAGGAATACTGTGAAATACTTAGCCGACCTTAAAGTATTAAAATGCTGACATGCTATGAATTTATTATTTATCCATAGGGAATGAATGCAAGAGAATGTAAGATAATGAATCGAACTTGCAGAGTGTTACCCTAATCTACCAATAAAGAATATAGATATAGTTTAGTAATTTTAAAACTGTTGCATTTGGTGTGCCACAAGAGACAGTATTGGGACCAATTTTCATGTGTTTGCGGCTCTATCGTTGGATTCGCTGATGATACGGCTATATTTTATAGAGCAAATACGTGGGATCCTTTGATAAAAGTTACCGAAACTAATTTTAGACATATTAAACTTATTATGGACTTATTATGGACTTGTAGAATATCAGTTAAGGTTTGATATTTTGATATCGGGCGGGACATATAATATTCATATAAAAAGACTGGAAGTAATACAAAAATAAGTTCTCAAAATCATATATAATAAGCAAGTCATTTACCCCAGTGATGTTGTAAAAATTGGCAAAAGTCATATTAATCAGTTATTTTATGGATCATTAATTTTAAAGCAGAAAAACAAAACTACCAAAAAGTATGTACACACTCGACTAGATATAAAAGTGGTGGAGTTGCAGTACCTTTTGTAAGGATTTTTCTTAAATTTGGTAAGTAAATCAATGTTTAGCACGTTATGATATTGCGTACTACTCATTTATTTAGTGCTTGTGATAGTTAATGTTCAGAAAATTTTCATTTTAGAGCTCGATTTAAGCAGAAAATAAAAATAAGTTCTATGTATTTTCAACTTTTATTTACCTGTTATTATTTTTGATGCTTTTTATAGAAAAATGGATAAGCAGAAAAAGAAAGAAACGAGAAAATACTGCGGCTGGACGACACAAGATATGGAGCATATTATAACAGCATACAAAGAAAACCAGTGTAACGAATGCTGTAGAAGGCATATAGCATTCCAAACCCTACTCTAAGAGTACACTTGCTATCTTTAAATAAAAAACAAATGAAAATATTCAATGTATGGCTTCACTGTCTTTGATACCGAAATTGAAAGGGAACTGGCAGATCATATGAAGATTGGAAGAAAGATTTTTTGGTGTCATCATTACCGATAATCGTCACAATTTTAACATGAACAAGCCTGGCACTATTCATTCATGAAATGGCACAATTTCTTATCACTCAGACAGCCCGAGAAAATATCGATGGCCAGAGCCTCAGGATTTAACAATAAAAACTATGTCTATGAAGTCTTTGATATTTTGGAAAGATGCGTCGATGAAAATGGTTTCACAGCAATCACCATATTTAATGTCGATGAAAGTGGTTTAGAAAGTGGCCGTTAGATGTAATTTTTTTAAACCTATGGAAGCCTACTTCTCTCAGGCTGTGGAACAATATCTAAGAAGCAACCCTGGTAGCACCGTTTCTCACTATAACATGACAGCACATTGGTCTGATGCTTTTGCGAAAACTGCGACTATAAGCACAATTATCAACGGCTTTAAGAAAGTTGGAATTTGGCCTGTTGATCGCACAGTATTTTTGGAGTCTGATTTTATTGCTGCGAGTTTATTACTCCAGTAAGAATCTCACAGCATTAATGTGCAAGAATATCCTAGTCAAATAATTTCAGAAAATACCAATAACCAAACTGGAGCAACAGAATTTGACACAAATGATAGCCGCGAGAAAAAAACAATGTGAATTAGCAGACGGTAGTCAGTTATGTAAAAAATATATCTGTGAAAACTGTTATTAAAGCATTACCGGTACGATTTAAAAACCACCGATACGATTTAGCCGACGAGTTGGCTAAATCGTACTGTTTGCAGTGTTCTTTATTTTTTAGTTTTTACATATGTATTCATCTGTCTATGAAGTTATAATTATGTTTATAAGTTAAGTAAATATGTGTTCTCATTTGTCTCTTTTTATTTCCTATAACTAATATTTTCTTTAAATACAGTGCTTAAAAACTAAAAATCAGTACGATATACTTTACCCTATACCTTACCCCATGATTAATATATCATTAATGAATGATGTTAACTTTACTTACCTCATAATATTTACATATTCTCTGTAATCAGAATATTTGTCAGTTATAACCGTTTATCTGACCTAGTGGATACGTGAACCTAGTGAATACGTATATGATCATGTATGATTGCGAAGATTTTAGAATTGTTTTAATATTAAACACTTCAGCTTTAAACACCGATTTGAAATTATTTAATTTCTTTACAGACACCCTATACTGGGTGCTCTGACAACTGCATGTTTTTTTTTACTTTTCAATCTACTGTCTAGGTTTTATCGATGTCCCTGTACAACATTCGTTTTATGACACCATGGTTACCTACAGGTGTTGCTATAGTACCGTTCTTCAAAATATATTGTAAAACAACTTTTATAACATTTTAATAACGGTCAAATTAAGAACATTGTGGTAATAACAATAATATTACTGTGATTAAATAACATTTTTAACGTTACGTCTGAATAACGCATCGCTCCTTCTCGAGCCCATATTACTGCTTGACATCGTCTTGGCATACTACCTACAATTCTGTTAAGAAGGTCACCGGAAAGATATTACCACTTTTCTTGAACGGCAATGGCTAAATCGTTGACTTCTTCTTTGGAGAACGTTCCACTCCTGCTCAAAGGGTTGAGATCTAAACGTATTCTGGACATATGGACATATTACATATGGCAGACCAAAACCATTCAACTCATCTGTAAACAACCAGTTTGACCAGTCAATGTCATTCAATTGATGACGGTCACTAGCAAATATAAACGATTTCTTCTATGTTCTTCGATTTAGTCTAGAAGCAAAATTTGCCTGCTTCAGCCTATTTCTTATAGTGGCGTTGGAAACAGTAACTCGCCTTGCCTCGTATAAAATTTGTTTTACTTGCGTGGACTTTAGATCTCGGTTTTGCAGAACTATTAGCCTTAATATCTATTTGCATGAGTTGTGTAAACCTGTCTACCTCCAGTGTGGGGGTAAATAAATTTGGGGTGCTATTCTCGACGTATATTTTCCATACTCTATTTACAGAACACCTGGATACATTCAAATGCCTAGCAACTTCACGACGCGAAACACCTGACTCAATCATACTCATATACCTTTCAAGACTAGCGTTTTCTACGCGAGGCATTGTAATTTGTATGTCAAAATATCACTGAGATATGACAGAAGTGTCATCATTTCATCAGAAGCGTCAAAGCGTGCTTTGTACATTTTTAGATAAATAATAAATAAAAAATATAATAAATAAAAAAAATAATTTTGCTTTTGACCTACCTACATAAGATACCTACATAAGAGCCAAAATTCATAAAATATACGATGGCAACACCTGTAGGTAGCTATTGTGATGGATAAAATGGAGAGAGTAGATTGAAAAATTGAAAAAAACAACATACGTAGTTATATCACCCTGTGTAGGGTGCGTGTGAAGAAACTATTTCAAACCGATATTTAATCTTCGCAATATTATTTATAAATAAAAAAGTTACAGCTTTGTAAAATTGGTGTATATTTAGGCAAGTTATTAGTAGTACCTGTACTTATATGCATATAAATAAAATATTTATAACTTAGGCCAAATATACATTTGCAAAGTCATCCTAAATTGTCCTAAGATAACAGCAAGACTATTACATGCCTTATACCTGGTGTAAAACGAAAATTAACTTTTTTTCAAAAATAACGAGCATAATGGATTGCTCATTGCAAAAAATCATTGCAATCGGACCATAGGTTCGGAAAAGGGTGGCGTCAAATTTGAGACAATTTTATAGTGGTATGCGTTAATTTTGTCCAGCAGTTTATAATCACAGGGAAATCAAGCTCTCACTATCATCATCACACTATCTGAAGGGCCTACGCATAAATGCATATCCATACAACTTCTAATCCTCATAAAAGGATTGCAAATCCCTTTGTGCAAGCGACCAGGAGCGGTACCATTACCTATATAATAAATAAACTAATACAGCATTATTCTTGGCTCTGGGTACTTAACAACCTCCCTCGGGGCGGCAAGGGTTAATCCAATTCTGCTACTTTTCAAACTCTAATAAACAACCAAAATATTTTCGTACGGGTTTAGGCGTAATCCCTTTTGGAAATAACTCGACTGTCGAGCGACAAAGATCACGAATAAAGTGTATTAGTGTTAGTTAAGTGCATAAGAATAGAACATAAAAGAGTACAAAAATAGCCGACTGCTTTTCCAAAACTTGCTACCATGTACTCATTCTTTATGTTTTATTAATACTCACTAAATTAGGTTAAAAATAGTAAGTACTGGTAAGGATATGCGTTCGTTGCCAACGTTTGGAAACTGCGTAAATAAAATATTTTTATTTCATACTGTATCGTAAAAAACACTTTTACATAATTGATCTTAGTTCGGAAAATACCCTTTTACGGTATTAAACATGGTAATCAAATTTTTTTATCGTACTTGTTCGGAATAGTTCTACTGGATCCGACAGGTTTTTGCAATGTATTAACATCTTCAAAAAGTCAACAATTTAGTTTTAATAAAATTATAAACACAAACATCTTATAGTTAATATTAATTCTGCAATTTTCACTGCCATTATGATACAGTAAAATTATGCCAAAACTGAAACATAAAAAAAAAATTTCTTCCTATCGTGAAATGATTCCATACCCTTCTCATAGTTCGTACTAACAAGTTACACGACCACAAGCATCGGGTAGGGAGGAAATTGGATGGAATGTTGATTTTTCAGTTTTTTTTAATATCTCAAAAACTATGAGGTTAAGTCATCCTATACGCAAATGATGTACATATTCCGAATAACTATCGCCATATAGAATTATGGTAAAATGTTGAAATATGAAATGATTAAAGTATAAATTAGTAACTGAATAATGTATGTAGAATGTATACATCTATGCATATGGATATTTCTCCCATAATTTTACTTCTCGTGTCGCCGCAGGATTATAAAAAATTTATTCCTTAATCCATATTAAAAATAAAATGTTAATTACAATTGCAATTCTTGGATGGTAAACTATTAATTTAATCATATAAAGTAAATATTTTACACCCCGTTTTCGAATAATCACAACTTAAACATGCTGAAATTTCTGACCCTATGTCGCAAACATGTTTTTAGACATATCAGTGTCAAAAGTTAACCAAAACAAATATTTACAATCTAACTTATGCTTATATCTAAAAATATATCAATTTTTTAATCGACATACATTTTTTTTAATATTCCTATGGTGAGTGGCGGCTCGTGACTAGAGCATCAGGTAGGACAGACAAATTTAATCTTAATATTAAGTTTGGCCCGGGTTTAATGGCGCTTTAAATTTTTTAAATTTTCAAGGTCACGAGTTTTCCTGGCACTTCAATTTTCAATTTCAATTTTCAATGAAAAATCCATTGACACAAAATTACAGGGTTTCACAAGAATCATTTTTGGAATTTGATACCTTTTTGAAATTATAATATTTATTCACGAATTACTAATGGTATAAATAAATTGGAACAAACAAAATATATTCTATTATATTGTTACATATTTTTTAAACCAATATTTCGTTTGTCAAATTTACGATCAATGATTCAACAAATTTTAATTTTCCTTACCGTATTTTAATTTTCTTATTTAACTTTAGTTTGTCAATTTAATTTTGGAATTTTAAAACAATTAACTTTTTCTTGAATTTTTGTAATGAGTAGTTTGTGCTTTTGAAAAAAGAACAGCTCGTAGGTACATCAAAACCTACCACTATTCGCACAGTTTCACACTCACCCGATAATCCCGCCATTGTTTACAACGCAAAAAATAAAATAACAAAATATAAAAATTACGAATAGGATTAGAAATATTTAAATATGTAAGGTGAGCAGGTACCTAATAAAATCACGTCAATCACGACCGATATGACAAAAAGTCGAAAAATCGAGCGAAAAAATAAATCCACATACTCTACCGGGTATTGTATCTTGTATCTGCACAATACAACTGTGGTCTAAACTGAAAACAGTGAAATCTGAATCATTAATCATGTGACTTTGTAACACCAATCACCAATTAGGGGCTGAAGGGCGCGAATCGTGGACGCTACATCACTCAAACTCGCCGGACATATCGGAGCAATACGAAAAGGTTACCGATGGGCATTCCCGTGAGCATAATATACGAAATAATGTATGAAACAAGCGCTCCTGCAGAATTCCTGTTCAAGTCGGTTTAAGAAGTTGTCTGTTTAATTAAAAAATCAAAAAATATATTTCCTTCTACTTGATTCATGAGGTATCATTACTTATTAGTTTTATTACTTGTTACTTGTTAGATTAGAGAGTAGCTATTACTATAATATAGATACATAATAATTTAGGACATAAGTTGATAAAGGTATCATGTCACATTTTTTGAAAATAATACTTTTTGCAATTTTTGAACTTTCCTGGTATAGATAACCTCCCAATAATAGTAAATCCTAGATTTGTAATGTCTCAAAGACATTTTTTGAAGAGAAATGTGCTGTCACACAAAATGAAAATGTTTAGTGGATAAAGGTGTTATATTACATTTTTGGTAATTTTCCTCCCATATTTACATATTTTTTACATATTTACATCGGCTTTTCATTCCCAAAAAGTAGATACCTACTTTTAGACAGATAGACAAATATCCTCCGTTGATAGGAAAATATGTTTTGTGACAATGGATCTACAACAGACCATGTCATTGCCGAATTTATCCACATCTAAGGGCTGCTATTTAAGGCAAATGTGGTTATATAACGTTTGTATCCACTGTGTCAAATATTCAGGCCACAAGTCATATTTCTTTAACTGGACTTAAGATATTGCCAATAGAGGCAGTAATCAGTGGCACAGCCAGAATTTTGATTTAGGGGGGAGGGGGCAAGAGGGTTGGAGAACTAAAATACCAAGGAAAGCTTTGAAGAATTATATTTAACATTTTTAAATAGGTACCTAAACCAAATTCTGACAGTTCATAAAAATAGTTACTAATTAACTAAATAAAAGTGCCTTTTATTTAATAAAAAATATTGAGATTTGAAACAAAAATTTTAATTATTTGTATAGTATTTATGATTTCAGGGGGGCTCCCTCCCTGGCTACGCCACTGGCAGTAATTAACTAGCTATCTCTCTGTTACGATTTTGCAAATTACTCGAAGAAGAGGATCCTGAATTTGATCAATTATTAATTTGGTCCGACTAATGTGGAGGACAAAATAAAAACTTTTATTTGCTTTGCCTTTATCAATATTTAATATTAAAGTTTTTTAAAGTAGTCGAGCATGTTTCCCGTGGTTGGACACAGCTTTCTTGATTCCGACAGAGACTTCGGACTTCGGCATAGCAGAAAATCATTAAATCCGCACTCGGAGTAGTTTCCACAAACACCAAAACACTTTCACTTCGCACGACGCGCGTTTCGCCAACCAAGTTGGCATCATCCGGAGACGATTAAAACTAATCGTAAACTAAAAATCTACCCTATTTATACTATTTATGGTGAAATCATTAGTCACGCTTCAATGATTAGTTGCTAAGCAACGCGTAAAGCGGGCTATACGGTATAGGTCCCTTGTCGCTAATCATACTACTTTTACATTTTACAATTTTTATGCTCTCAAATGCATCCAATTGTCTATTATTCGTTAAATTTCTGACTAATCTTAAATTACTAATATCTATTCTATGATTGTTGTCAAAAGCATGTTGTGCAACACTAGACTTATCTGTTCTTCCATATTTTAGATGAGCCATATGTTCTTTAAATCTGGTGTTAATTGATCGTCTCGTTTGTCCAACATATTTTCGATCACAATCATTACAACTAATTTCGTAAACCCCAGACCTCTCATTTGGAACAATTTTATCCTGTGGATTGTCTAAAAGTTGTAATTTATTACTCGATGAATGAATCGCTGTTATACCCACGTTTTTGAAGACCTTACTCAAACCACGAGTAAACCGGGGTTCGTAAGGGATGGATACATATTTTGGAGTCTCTATATCCTTTTGAAAGGTCGTAGAATTACGAAGTGTGTCCTTAAATATACGCTTCCTAATTAGTTTTTCAACTATCTCTCTAGGATAACCATTACTCACAGCTATATCTTTAATTAATACTTTTTCTTTTTCAAACCTCCCATTACTGAGAGGGAAACTTAGTAAACGATGGACAAGAAAATTAAAACTTGCCATTTTATGTTGATAGCAGTGGTGAGAGTCATTAGGGATATATCTGATCGTACTGGTATCTTTTCTATATATATATATATATATATATATATATATATATATATATATATATATATATATATATATATATATATATATATCAAATTCTAACCTATTGTCACTATTTTTAATTATTAATACATCTAAAAATGATTGATAAACATATAATACACCTATTAACCTAATTTTAGTACTAAAATTAGGTTAATAGGTTCTGATATTTGGTTTCTAAAATCCTGTAAACGTCATTCTGTTTTTCCGAGTTTCATTCAAGTTAAAATTCCAAATTGTTCGAATATTTCACATAAGGTTGCTTTATTTGCAAAACAAAAATGGCTGGATTTAGAAATCAATTATATGTACAGTAAACGGAGTATGCTTGAAATACAAGCATATGATCTTTACAAGAAGCTTACTTTTAAGTTAAATAATTTAGAATATGAACAATGGTGCGAATTTCAGAGGAACATGTTTTTATCAATCAACGCGAAATTTATCAAAAAAATGTCTTCACAAAATAAAAAATTTAAAAAATTTACTACTAATGTACCAAAAAATGTTCCTCGGAAGGTCGTTAACATTGTGGAAAATCACTCGTCACACTCTTTTGATAAAGATGAACTTGACCTTCTAAACAAGGGTTTAAAATTTGCTGTAGCCCCTTCTGATGAGATTTTGGATGATGTCGTGGCAGGGATTGAAAGTTCAATTCAATATCTGCCTGATTCATCCAAGGGTCGCGTCAGAGTGTCAGAATTAGTCAGAAGAAAGATTAGTCAGAAATGTGACGAATAATAGACAATTGGATGCATTTGAGAGCATAGAAATTGTAAAATGTAAAAGTAGTATGAATAGCGACAAGGGACCTATACCGTATAGCCCGCTTTACGCGTTGCTAAGCAACTAATCATTGAAGCGTGACTAATGATTTCACCATAAATAGTATAAATAGGGTAGATTTTTAGTTTAAGATTAGTTTTAATCGTCTCCGGATGATGCCAACTTGGTTGGCGAAACGCGCGTGTTTTGGTGTTTGTGGAAACTACTCCGAGTGTTATAGGTTCCAGCCCTATCCAGTATTAAATCCACATCAAAACACATATTTAGTCAAGTTTAAACAAAACACAATCAATAATTTTCTTCATTGTATGAATTTGTACTGCTTTTACATAAAATTAAATTTATGTTAAAAGCTACATGACTCTCTTATCCTCGATTTATCTTGACTTATCATAGATTGAGTCTCGGATTGAGTTTAAAGTTAGTGGATAAAGGTGTCATGTACACAAAAATCTAGTTTCACAAAACCTTGTGTTTTTTTTAATATTATATGATAAACAAATGAAAATAGCCTAAAATGATCTATTTTTTGAGATTACTCATTTAAATTAAAAGCAAAATAAAAAAGTTCCATACAAAACGCGTTTGGTTAATTTACTCAAAATTTTGGAATTGCGACATGACACCTTTATCCACTTATGTCTTCAATTATATAAAAATCATAGCTGAAAAGCTAAAGATCACATCAATTGTAGAAGTATCACTTCAATTGTATGGGATTTAAAATTTAAAAATCCCTGCTTTTATCACTAAGGGCGATCCTGGTCATGGGAGAGGAGGTTTAACGGGTGCTTGGCACATAAAGATTTTAGCAGGTCGTGTGATATATCATGTGGTACATCGAATACATTGGAGAGCAGTTTATTTTTATGCATGAACATGCGAAGCCGCACATCACAATAATCGTGCGAGATTATATATCAGAAGTCGGTTTTCGGGTTATGGAGTAGCCAGCATGCAGTTCCGACCTAAATCCGATTGAACATTTGATGAGCTAAAACGAAGAATTTGAGCTAGACATCATGCCCCAACCATGATCCTAGAACATATTGATGCAGTAGAAGAAGAAGGGATTTCATCCCACAAGAAACAATAGCGAACTTGATAAGATTTATAGCTAATCATATGAGAGTTGTTATGAGGGCAAGAGGGAGTCATAACTATTATGAAAAATTAAGTGTTAATTTAGATAATTGTCAATAACCACATATCATTTAGTAAAAATAATATACAAAATAATATACATAATAATAATACAAAAAAAATATTTCATGCTTTAATTTAATTTGTTAAAACTAACGAAAGAAAATAAATTGTAATAGATTTAAGCTCATATTATCTTTCAAACAGTATATTTATTTTTTTAATCTGATAAAATAGTTTTAAAAAAATATAATTAAGGTCATATAATCAGAAGTTTGCAATTTCCGCCGATTTCTATGCACGCAAATGTATTGTGTTTTTTGAATGTTTTTAATTTACTGTTTGTTTTAATTTAATTTTATTTAATTTTAATAATCAATAATGAAAAATTGAGATTTTCTAAAAGCATAAAACGCAAATGTATTGTGTTTTTTGAATGTTTTTAATTTACTGGTTGTTTTAATTTAATTTTATTTAATTTTAATAATCAATAAGGAAAAATTGAGATTTTCTAAAAGCATAAAACGCAAATATATTGTGTTTTTTGAATGTTTTTAATTTACTGGTTGTTTTAATTTAATTTTATTTAATTTTAATAATCAATAAGGAAAAATTGAGATTTTCTAAAAGCATAAAACTGGCAATATAAAAAAGTTGTATGATCTTTCATGTTTGGTTTATATGAAAATATGGATGCAAAATGACCTCCATACCACCTTCTGCCAGGTGGACATCGCCTTACCAAACATCCTGTATAATAGCCAGCCGATCGTCGCGGTAATTTAGTTTCAGTTTTCAAAAATTAAGTAGGGAAAGCCCTTGGAAGTTATAATAAAGAAGTCTAATGTGTTTTCGTAAGTAACATCTGTAAGTCAAAAGCCTTGAATTAATATAATGAAAATGGTTAATTATGTCGCGAGGTAATGCAGTTGGAAATGAAAATCCTCTTAAAATTCTGCGGTCGGTCGTGTTTAATTGGATTAAACAGAGAGGAAAGAAGTCGAACTGTAGAATGCCACGAAAATGGGAAAGTTACCCTTCATTTGTTTCACGTTTCCACGGCGCGCGTAGCCGGAAGCATGAAACTCTTTTAAGTGATAAGCAGCTAATTTGTTAAACAGCCGCTTTATCCACTTAAATCTCCAGATTTATTACTAACTGGGGGATAGGAGTCAAAGACATAACAACTTTAAGAAAACTTTAGATAATTGATTTTAACGGCTTATTTTACTTTGAGATGTAAATTTTAAAATTGATTTTCAGCGTAACTTATTCAAACCACGAAGAGTACGAGCGAATTTTAAAATTTTATTTATTTTTGTCCGCCGAGTGCCCTATTATTAAACTCAAAGGAAAAGTGGCAATTTATTGAAGTGGTGCCAAGTTTTATTCAATTCGGGTTTCCCATTTTCCATATTGGTAAAAGCTGGGCGACTGGTACAGGTTAGTTCTATAGTATAAAAACTGTCTGCAACTATGCACGTATTAGTAAATAAACCGATAGTTAGCCTACATGAAAATTTATCATATTACTTTGCGAAGTAATGGTTTCATACAAAAAGCGAGTCTAATTTTTTCGCCTTATATTATATAGGTATAGGATTGTGCAATTAGACAAATTAATAAATTAATTGTTATTTAAACAATAATAAACAATATAAAGTAATGATAATGACACTGTTAGAAGCGCATTATATTCCTTGGAATTCCGTAGTCAGCATAAGATACATTTTCCTTCAGCCACAATATTATAAACAATTAGTACCAAAACATAATAATTATCAATCAAAGCCTAACCAACCGAATAATAATAGTCAAAACCTGTACAAACTGATCCACAGACAGAGTAATTTTAATAATAATCAGGTGTGTGATTCAAAACCATTCATGACTCAAATTCACAAACCTTTAATAGACCACAATATCCAACAAATGTTCAAGTATTCGGAAGACCGTATAATGCATGGCAACCAGGGCAAAACGCTTATTTACCAAAGCCAGTGCCAATGTCAGGTGTTAATACTATTCCTGCGAATATACCGGAAGCTAATCAAGTTATTTTGTCTGCAAACCCAAGGACTTTCGTACACAATAAACCATCACAATCTTAACATTTTGCTGATAATGTAGAATCCAGACATAATGCTGAATACTACGACCCATACAATCTAGAAACTGACCTTTCCAACGATTATTATGAATATAATAGTCATAGTCATGACATAATGCATGATAACGAAAATGCAGATAATGCATACGCGACAGATGATAACTTGCAATAATTTGACCCACATCAGGATATTTATCGAGATACACGACCTCCGATAACACGGTAGTGGAAATCAACACCGACTTGCACTGTCGTGAATGCAATGCTTGGCCTCTATCCTTTCCGGGATACTTTTGCCGGTTGTTGTGTTTGATATTGTAACTTTGTTCTGGACTTTCCGTTTATTTGTTTGATTGTCTGCGACCTATGGTTGGGATGTTGTAGGAATTTTGCGGGTGTTAGTTTTCTATTGTTAGTTGTTAATTATTTACATAAGCTGTGGCTAAGAAGCGTTGGATACAAATTCCTTAGGTCTAAATTAGTATTCTTTTGGGTCTTTTGGTGTTGTCTTTTATATGATTATATTTTATTATTGTCTGTCTTTTTTGATGCCTCTTTTATTTATTTTGTTTTCATGCTCTTTTCATGCTATTTTGTTTTGCATGTAGTTAATACTTTTATGGTTATTTTTATTATTTTTATTTTTTCTTTTTCTTTTTTTGGTTTGTTATTTTTTTCTATCTACATAGTTAGTATTGGGGTTTGGATGCAGGGTCATGGAGCATAAACGAAATTCAATGATGGATATTTTGGCGGATGTAGAAATTTAGGTATAAGTGCGGTTTGTATGGTAGTGTTTGTGTGAATGTTAAGTCTGTTTATGAATGATGGAATGATTCTATTTTCTATATATGTATCTAAAAGTTGTGTGCCTGTTAGTTCATGCAGTATGGTATTCCTGGTTCTGCTCGAGCGCCTGATATTTGTGGCTAATCTTAGCGACTTATTTTGTATAATTTGTAGGCTATTTTGTTGAGTTTTTGTGATCCAGGGATACCACACTGGAGAAGCATAAGTGAGAATTGGGCGAATATATGTTTTGTACATGTATACAACATATAGAAATTAATCAGTATGGCATTTCACTGTATACGAAAAATCAACAGCAACATACATCATACAGCAACAAATTTAACGGTTTAAAATCAGATCTATTATCCATGAAAAACCATGTACAAGATTCAATACAATTAGCTTATCTAAAACTGTCTAACTTAAAACCGCGAGTTATTAGGAACATGCGCTCTCCATTTAATATTATTGGAAGAGGTCAAGGATGGCTTTTCGGCACTCACAGATGAAGATGGCGAGAGATATAATAAGGCTATAGCAACCTTACATAAAAACCAACAAACAATTCAGTAAAGACTTCATGAATGAGACTATTAAATTTCAAAAATTAAATAATAATAATAAAATCACAATCAATAGATCAATTAACTCGTTACATGGGTTTACAACAGATACTGAATATGTTTCTTATAGACTGTAATTTATTAATAGAGCCAATATCCAAAACTCTATCGCCTTTGCCGAATTAAGAACATTAACAAATTCCATTTTACCGCTTAATGAATTGACAGTAACTAATTGCCGTAATGAAATACGAATATAAGAATCAAATATTAGACTTTAATATTAAACAGGAATATTATAGATATTTATATACAGAATTAAAATGCCATAATGATAACATACTGATTTTAATACACTTTCCCATAGTTGAGAGAGATGTTTTTGATCTATTTCATTTATTTCCTATTCCAATCAATAATACTACCATCATACCATATAAACCCTATATCCTTTCATCTACTCATAACTACCAAGAAGAGAGTTGTCGTATTATCGACAAATATTGTGTTACCCATATCAAAGAATGGATGTCAGAGAGACTGTATACCCCAAATATTACAACGCAACACCGAAATTAGGGGTGTACCCTAATATCGATCGATCTCCAAGCAACATTAATCGAACCCATCAATGATGCGTACCTAATTATCCTGCCAACAAAAACAGTCCAGGATAACCCAAGAATGTCAACACAATGGATACACGGACATATCAATCCCTAACCTGGTACAAATTCCCGAGCATTGTACTATTGAGTTACGAGGTATAAAATACTCGAACGAGAAGTCACCAATTCAAGGAGCACCATTTCGCCAACTATTCCAGAATGGCACCCAGACGAAGCTGCGCGGAAGATCCACATCCCCGAAGAAATCCAGTTAGATCAACTTACAAAAATTCAAAGTGAATCCAGAGAGATTAAAATCGAACCCTTACCTAAAACCAGTGATACTCAAGTGCTTAATATCTTTGACATTTTAATTATTGTAATAATAGTTTTAATATTATTCTTTATTTTATATAAACTCTATAAATACTGTGTTTTAAGGAATGCGAATCACCCTTTATTTTTTTTATGGTTTTCTAAACCTAAGCCGACTTGTGAAAATCAAGATGATAAAAACGATGGTTTTCCTTAATTTTCAATCTTTGAGGGGCGCAATATATTCCTTGAAATACCGTAGTTCACATAAGATAAGAAAAACCTATAAATACGATTGTCTGGCTATGAAAATTGTTCAATTGCTCATTCGTCACTCACGTAATATTGTAGTAGAAACAAATAAATTTATAATATTCAATTTTTAAAGTTTTTTTTAAAAACTAATTCTTGTGAATTAAGAATATTATTAGCGCCTAATTCTATACTCGAATTTAAAAAAAAATGAGGCTGATAGCTTACGTAGATGTGGAGATATGACGTTGTAAGCGTAAAAAACACGGTTTTTAAAAAGCTGCGATTTTTTTACATTTTTTCGATATAAAAAAGTCCTGTACCGCAAAAAATGTCGTAAACATCAATTCTAACTTGCAAATAACCTCCTTCAAATAACACATAACTTGTCGTCTGGTTCTACGTAAAAAAAAACCTCATAATTTTCCCTCGATTTCGCTGTTCTAGTTTTCAAACTTACTCTTTGCTTGAAACACTTGTGGGTTCTGCTTCTAGTAACTCTAAGAATTGTGCTGTTATGCCCATCGAGTTCACTATTATTCACGTAAGAATTTTAATAACTTTTGTTATCAGACCAAAACGTAGTAATTCATTTTGCTAGGTTTTGCTTGTTTGACTATGTACTTATTTGTGTTTTTGTGATAATAGCTATGTTCCGAACTAATTCAGACATCAGATTCATGCGCTCAGTAAAAATGCACTTTTCTGGAGCACCTATGCAAATACTGACTTTCTCAGAAAACCAAGATAAAAGGAAAGTTTCCTCCGTTTAACGTAATCTATTTGTGCAGAATTCATTAAATAGTGCACTGACCCAGTTTAACCCGTTAAGGTTTCGGTAAGGGATTACTTTCTTATTTCATGCAATAAAAGTAATGTAGATACAATAGGATTTGAACATAATTTGCTTCTAGGAATGCACCCTTTTGGTTACTTAAATGCCACAATGGCTAATCCAATTTAAAGACATAAAGTGCCTACAAAATAATTTATTAAAATCTTGTTAGAAACTGGTTATTGTATTAATCATTATCTCGTCATAAAGTAGGTTCAATAGTGATTTCTCCCAAAGAGGTAGCTAATACCATTACTATTCTGTCGTAAGAAAGACTGCCGTATCAAAAAAAAATATTGGGAGTAAAATTAGATAACGAGTTTTTTGTTAAAATTTAATTTTATGATGAATAACGTTATTGGAATATGTTTTTAGGGTTAAAAATTCAATCAGAATACTTTTGATTAAAAAAAGAGCGTTTTGCGTTAAAAATGTATTCACGGTATTTTAAATTAATACCAGGCAGAATGTTTTCATAGGTTATCACGATAACACCTAATTACGGAATCACAATCTACTAAAATTCAGGTAGTTACACTAGAAAATACGCAGGGAAAATACTCATTCAGGGTATAATTATTGATTATACCTATTTACGAAGGTAATGAAATGAAGAAAACCAAAATTGGATATATTGTATTGTCACTTACGGTTTTCTTGAGGTATTTTTTCTTGAGGTATTTTTCTTGAGTGGGGTATTTATCTACAAAATTATAGCGTAAGCGAGATATATTGTTTTATTGGATTCATTTGTTACTTAAGGCCGGAATAGGTCATAGGTCATAGGTCAAAAACACGTATGTGTATTTAATATATTTTTGGTACAACTGTGAAAATAATTGATATTTCTGCATCTATATTTATGCGTAAATGTTTACTCTTTTTCACTCCCAAAATAATTCACAAAATAAATATGAAATATTACTTTTTGAGGCATTTGTTTTTAACGGAGTCAATTATTAACTGATTATTCATCATTAAACAATTTTATTTATTAGAATAATAATTGATAGTAAAGTTTGAACAATTACATCCAACACAAAATCCCGAAGATGTTCCATATTGCTGCTGATCAGAAACGTTACATATTTCTTGAAAAGTTGATTCCAAAATTTAATCAGATATTTTAATATGTTTGGAAGAAGATGGACAATTCAATATTTTGTTAGAAATCCCAATTTTCAAACTATTATTCAAACTATCTTTTAAATATGCTTCTGCTACGGAGGCAGATTTCCAGCCACCGTGACGTTTTTATGGATGTAATGTTGCCCCCTGCATTAACCAGAAGAGTTACAGAGCTTCTCCTGAAACAGTAACCTGTGTAGCTCTTATAAATAATGTATTTTATAAGCCATTTTGCAATCAAGCTGGAAATTTCTCCTATTTTATTTATCCCCACATGTTGGTTAATACATTTTCCTTTCGAATATTTCAAAAATAATCTGTTACTTTTTGTATGAGGCGGCCGTAGTGCTATGTATTTATGGTATATCTCAATATAAACAGAATTTGAAACTTTAAACGTTCTTGCGCAATAGGTCTTCGTATCAGGTATTTTAACAATCAATATAGATCCAGCGTCTTCAATGACATCAATAGTTATATGTAATAATTCTTCACGGCGACAAGCACCGCTGATAACCAAAATTAGTATAACCTACAAATAAAAAATATTGAAATTACTACTAATCTTACAAAATTATGATTATATCTGTACCTTATAAAGTAAATTTTTCGTGATCAGCATCTTGAATAAATTTGTTGATATAATCCCTTGATAAAACTTTAGATTTCTTTCCTCGGTATCCGACGCTTTTGTTCTTAATGAGCGGGACCAATTTTGAAAACTTCCTTATATCAATATTTTCCTTAATATTCAATGTACTATTCAATATTGAGTAGACACTCCAAAACGTAGGTTTTATAATTTTTGAATTTACCTCAAAATAGCATATAAGCACAGCACATTTTCCGAAACCTTTTTTACATATTTCTTGTCGCACCAATCACGAAATTGGTCATATGTTTTCTCATATACTAACTTGGATTTGGCCGGTAACATATTAGATACTATTGCATTTTTTGCTTTCTCAGATATATCTGATGAGGTATCACTACTAGTATCATAATCAACATTCATCTTCTTGAAAATAACTTGAAATTGAAGCAACTACGAGCAAACACAGTCAAACACGCTGCGTGTCAACAAACCGTTTCTATAGTAACGACACAGAAAGGCCACTGGATGCTGTGAAATTGTATTGGAAGTATAACATTATAAGATGATAACATTAAGGATAACATGTATGGAAAAGAGAAGTATTATTTAGTTATTTTGGACTTATTTTTTTCAGACAGGTAAAATTTTTTAATTCGATTTTACTGAAAACATTGAATAATATTTTCAAGACAACAGTCGTTTAAAAGCGATAACTAATCGGGACAAAAAACCACGTCAAGATGTATTGGAAATATTTATTTTTAATATGTTTCAGACGATGTAAATTCACATTAACAGTTGAACAAAAAATGATGTTTGTATTTCGTGTATAAAATTCGTGTTTTCATGGCACATTCGAGAGAATTTTCGAAATTAACACTCTCATTTATTTTACCCACTATACTACTACTAATTAACTATTAATTAATTATTAATTAGTTACTAATTAACACTAACAAAAATGAACACTCTCATGTGCCATTAAAACATTTCATTCATTCTCTCATTTTACACACTTAATACAAAAATAACTATTAGAACGTAGATACGCCTTTTTAACTTAATAAAAATAGATTTTTCAGTATCAGTTTGTATAAGAGACATATAAAACTGAAAATCCTCAAAATTGTAGATACGGCACTCTTTCTTAGGACGGCA
This sequence comes from Tetropium fuscum, assembly GCA_964058915.1. Classification (NCBI taxonomy): domain Eukaryota; kingdom Metazoa; phylum Arthropoda; class Insecta; order Coleoptera; family Cerambycidae; genus Tetropium; species Tetropium fuscum. The sequence goes on from CAXKVY010002712.1 coordinate 39,577, forward strand.
GTATTATGAATGGTCTTTATTTCTAACCGCTATCGTCATAAATTGAGGGAGGCGACTAGCTCTTTTTGAGACAATTAAATTCTAAAACTTGAAAAGTATTTTCGTCATTGCTTTTCATCAGATCAGATACTCCTACCGTCGCGTCGGTACCATAGAACTGGGTACTTCGGACAACACAAGTTACTTTCTACAGGTATTTCATATCCTGTTGTGCACTAAATTCTGTAGTATAGTTTGTAACATCGAAATATGAGACATTAAAACCCGAGCAAAAAACCTCATTATATCGATCTCTTCACACGTACTACTTTGCGACTTTGAGGGGTTGTATCTCCGAAACTGCCCATCAGGATCGGATGGCCAATTTTTTCCCAATTTTTGGTGGTGTCAATAAGTATGCTCACCAATTTTGAAGCGGTTGCCTCGTAACTTTTTTTTGTATTATTCGCTAGTGCAAAAAAAAATATTATATAATTAGGGTATTACCTTCAATGCTACCGCCTTTTTTATCCGGTTGCTTTGTCAAAAAATTTTTCCATTTTGCCCCACCCCCATATCGCGGCCCCTGTCCATTTGGGGTCACTTTGGCCGCTACGAGGGGGTTCTGTACTACTCAAAGGCGCAGATTACCACTCGCTATCCGGTTGCCCGTCCAATATCGGCTTGATGTGCCATTTCCTTAACTAATGTGGTTTATCCAAGTTTATAATTTTATCCATTTTGTGTATAGTATTGACTTCGTGCAAAGCCGCTGTCAGCTGAGTATTAGTTATAAAATTTACCGTGGGACTCGTAGTAGTCTGAGTCCTGAGGGCACGATGCGTTTACAGCCTTGTTTGTTACACCGTTTGCCGTTTTATTGGAAAGTTGCCTAGTACCTACTGTTTGTTTACTCTTAACCACATTTTTGTTGTGTGAATTTTGTTCAATGTCACACATTTTTTGTAGTAACTTTATATGATCTACTTGTTCACTAATTATGTTTAATTTATTCAGCTCCAAAGCCAGCGCGTGTCTATTACTTGCCGCCATGTTTATTTACTGATATTTACAATAAAGGCAAGTGAATATTATTGACCCTTAGTCAAACTGACTGATAAACCTTGGTAAACATAGTATACTAATTACATAAGACCTGGTATGCAATTACATAAGACCTGGTATGCATCGGGTTTATGCATCCCCATGAAAAAACATAGTCAACCATCTTTGAGGGTTTTCCATATCAGATTTAGAGTGACGGCATTTTATTTTCGTATTCTTCTCAGCAAACCCTTTCATTTGAGACCCATGTCATGGAAGTGCATAAAAAATAACTACTCCGCCATTTTGGGCGGTCCGCCATATTGCAATATTTGCCCGAACAAACATACATAGATACATACATATAAGCTTTTACTTAACTTGAAAGCTTGTAAAATGACGCAACTTATCTAACCATGCATTGTCATCCAAACTAAACGTGCATGAAAAATTTCAGCTGAATCGATTAAGGGTAACGGCTTTAAAATTCAGTTGCAAGATTTGACCCGAACAAACATACATAGATATGATACATACATAGCGAGTTAAATAAAAGCTTGTAAAAAATAGCTGCCGTTTAGTAGGTATCTATGTTACAATATTATTATAAATCTATTTTTAAATGCTATGATATGATAATTTCAATTTATTTTACATATTGATTACAGATATTTTAACAATAGTACCTTCAGATAAAAAATATGAGAACGAAAATATTTTATAATATTTTTTATATCTAATGTTTCCTCAATATCAAGTTATTTACTCGTCAATATTATAAATAATTAATTTTTTTTAAATTACATATAAAAAACAAGTCAACAAATTACTTAATTACAAACATGACAGTATCCGAGAACATAATGAGAAATAGTAACTTATTGTAAATTTTTACGTGTAATTCTAATTTATAGTAAAATTAAATCTTCTAACAATAGCAACAAATTTTTCAAAAGCAATATGCCTGTCAGGTTTGTAGTTTATACGGGTGATAAATATTCTGCTTTTATGCGCGAGATGTGGTTCTCATGTAAGTTTTACTATTTAATTATGCCAATAATTGGTCAAAAGTTAAGCCAAGGAAGCCAGACTCGTGGCTTCTCGAAACCGAACAAAAAGTGATCATAAAGTAATACCGGTCCAATTTAAGATAATTTTGGAACATTCTGGGAACCGGTAGCTGTACTAACAGCAATTAAATCGTAAAATAGTATAAAATTACTTTTTATTGAGTATACCTTACCGACAAATAGGGCTGTTTATGACAGCTTTTGAAAACGAAACTAAATTTACGACTTAACACGCTTCAGTGTCGGATTTCTGAAAATTTCTATTTCATTAGGTCAACCATAAACCGAAATTTAGGACACATTGGTCAAAATGTGTAGTAAACTAGGTTAGAAAGTAGGTTAAACTTTACTTTATTGCTGTATTTAGATGGGATGACGTCTTTTTGGGGCTTAAAAACCGTCAGTTCGTATCGAATTGATTATGAACAGTTTTACTCTTAATATTTTCGTTTATAAATCGCTCTGATTTGACACAGATCTGCTCTTTGAAACATAATTAGTCTTCTGCTCGCAAATGTTATGCTAAGCGTGGTACGTTTGGTTAACCTTATTTTACCGAAAGTAGAATACATTGTGTTTTTAAAAGCTGCAGGGGGCTATTTTGCCACCCAGATTATAACATATGTTTAAGTGAAAGTAAACAAACCGAAAACAATAAATTTCTTTCTGACTGATTTTAAATATAGCCCTCTTAATATATTATATGAGCCTCAAAGCAATTGAAATGTCAAAATGCTGCACAACTGTGAAAGGACAACACATTTTCAGTGGGATACATGAAAAAATACTAGACTGATGTATGGCTTTAATAAAACACAAAAAGAGACCTGTTAGAAGGAAAACAATCATGTTTAATAAAGTATATATATATATATATATATATATATATATATATATATATATATATATATATATATATATATATATATATATATATATATATATATATATATATATATATATATATATATATATATATATATATATATATATATATATATATATATATATATATATATATATATATATATATATATATATATATATATATATATATATATATATATATATATATATATATATATATATATATATATATATATATATATATATATATATATATATATATATATATATATATATATATATCTCAACTGCTGTTCAAAATTATCGCACCATGTTAATATTTGCTAAAATTTGAGGTCTCATAACTTTTTTACTTTTAGTCCAATTTTGATAATTTTTTTAGAATACTGTATGTAGATCAAACGACTAATTTCAACTTGCATATCCAGTCTTTTGTTAACTACTGAGGACGGTTTAGGTATTATACAGGGCTAACTAAAAGGTTGTTATATAACCCTAATTTTAAAACACTCGGTGGAATAATTTCGTAACCAAATTCTTAAAAAATACCAATTTTTGTTAAATTTCTTTCCTACATTTTGTTTTTTGGTCCATGTCTTTAGATGCATTGGTGCAAAATTATCGCACCATAGAGAAATCAATTGAAAAAACTTTCAGGGTGAGAAGAAACATTTTTTAATTAACAAGAAAACAAAGGAAAACAAAGAAATAAAATTATGTGAGCTGATCACTAGTAGGTTGTGTTGCCAATTCAAGCTCGGATTTCAGCCTGAATCCGCCGTGGCATACTTCTAATGAGGTTTTGAATGACGGGTTGAGGAATATTATCCCACTCATGAAGAGTAACCTGTTTCAGCTGTTGAAGGTTCTGTGGGGCTAGTAGACGTCGCGTCGTCTCACTGCTCTCTTAATGATGTCCCATAGGTGTTCGATGGGATTTAAATCCGGGCTTCGTTCTGGCCAGTTCATAACATCAATATGGACTTCATTCAAGTACTCAACACAAATTCTTGCTACATGTGGTCTTGCATTATCTTGCATGAATTTGAAATCAGGACCAATAAACCTGTCAAATGTATCACAGGATTCATTATTTTAAATTGCTGAATATTCCTCAACACCGTATTGTTTTCAAAAATATGTCAAAATGAGATTGCATACACCCAATCATTGCTTTTTGGTTGACATACGCCGCCTACGTTTTACATATCACTTGTAACAGCAGAGTAAATTAACAGTAAACTGTTGGTGACAAATTCATTTTGCTCTTAAAAATGAACCAATGTATCTAAAGACATGGACCAAAAAACAAAATGTAGGAAAGGAATGGTTCTTAACAGAAATTGGTATTTTTAAAGAATTTGGTTACGAAATCATTCCACCGAGTGTTTTAAAATTAGGGTTATATAACAACCTTTTAGTTAGCCCTGTATAATACCTAAACCGTCCTCAGTTAACAAAAGACTGGATATGCAAGTTGAAATTAGTCGTTTTATCTACAGTATTCTAAAAAAATTATCAAAATTGGACTAAAAGTAAAAAAGTTATGAGACCTCAAATTTTAGTAAATATTAACGTGGTGCGATAATTTTGAACAGCAGTTTATATATATATATATATATATATATATATATATATATATATATATATATATATATATATATATATATATATATATATATATATATATATATGTTTTGTGAAAAGTAATCTTGGGTTAGTAGCATTTCATTACATAGCGAAATAAGCAAATAGACGAATAAGAGGAAAGATATACTTACGTATATTATATATATATTTCCGTATGTATGTCTAGATATAGCACTGGTAACTATATCTTTCCTCTTATTCGTCTATTTGCTTATTTCTCTATGTAATGAAATGCTACTAACCCAGTAATCTTGGGTTAGTAGCATTTCATTACACAATATTACACAATATATTTTCACAAAACAAATATGAATAGCAAAGAATTTCAAAGCTAATATATATGTATATATATATATATATATATATATATATATATATATATATATATATATATATATATATATATATATATATATATATATATATATACTGCTCAAAAGAATTAACGCAACACCTTTTACATCTATTTTATTTTAATAACGAATTGAGATATTTAAAAAAATTAAATGCTAACTTAAAACTAGATATATAGTAATACACGAATTAAGTTATAGATCGTTTTCTATATGTTCAAATTTTGTCTATAACGCATTACAACTAATCAAGTACCGAAATGAAAGTGTGTTCTTTGTTTGTTAAAACCTGTATAAACCTTCCTAGTTACCATTTGTTGATAAATTCATCAGTTAAATGTCAATTATGTCAAAGTGGTATTAAATGGTTATCCTAAGTGAAGTCCAAGTAGCACGAGCGGTAGCTCTACTCGAAAGCGGACGTAGTATGCGTTTTGTTGAGACCTCAATGTTGCTAAATC
>CAXKVY010002712.1:50000-62500 GCA_964058915.1 Tetropium fuscum
TAGACAGTCTGTTTAATTGTAAAAATATTATTATTATTATTATTATTATTTTGGTGCTGGTAAGTCCCCCTTGGCCTCCGACTAGTCCAGAGAGTCCCTCCAGCCCTGTTACTCAACGACCGCTCCCCACGTCCGCGGGGTAAGCGGTCATTGAGGTCCCAATTCGTGTGTCCTGAGTAGACGCAACGAGCCAAGTATGACGGCCTTCTGCATCTTCCCAGCGATGACTTCTGCCGATTGACGGCATGCTGGGATGGTTCTTAATTCTGAGAACAATGATTGTCGCATACCTCCGAGAGAGCCAATAATAAGAACCACTATTTTAACAGAATAACCCGGGTACAGCCTGCGGAGTTCAGAGAGTAAATCTCGATATTTTGTCCGTTTTGTCTTTTCGGCCGGAGCCAAAAACTCTATAACGAACATCGTCTTGAGTTGGTGGTCGAGGAGGACTATGTCAGCCTTGTTGGCTTGTATCCGCCTGACGGTGGGGAATGAATAGTTCCAGCATAACCGGGACCTCTCATTCCCCACAACGGACTCAATATCCCCCGGAGCATAGGGCAACACCGGTGTCTGATCTATACCGTACGAGTGCCGTAGGTGGTAATACAGGACTCGTAATGCCGCGTTATGTCGATGGATGGATATAGGCAGAGACCGCATATGCTGGACAAGCTGACAGCCAATGCATAATGGTCTCTGGGGCCCGACGACATGCTCTGCAGCTGATGTCAGGCACTTCTATACCCATCACGCGGCTTCGGTAGACCAGGGTGTTTAATACACCATCTTGGCAAGCTAATATAAAACCTTCGGTCTCTGACTTCAGCCCAGCTGACCACAAAAAGCTAAAGGTCAGCTTTTGGGATAAGCCTAAGTCTTCTATATTTCTATAGTAGACTCCGTGTTATCCCTGTGCTGCTGAAAACGAAGTGTATTTCCAGCAGCCCGAAGGTGGGCTTTTAACCGAGCAGGGTCCAACTCGATGACAGAGTTTGGATTATTCTGCTCGGTGTTGAAGTCGAGACCTAGGCTATTAGCTGCTCTTTGTGCTGCCCTATATATAAAAGCTCCTACGCCAGCTCCTTCATGGTCTTTGACCATGAGGAGTAGGGTATCCGAACTCCTGATAATTTTACAGGCTGTGTCCAGAGTTACTCTGTTGTGGAGACACTCCAATTCCAAGAGTCCACGGCCTTCCTGTTGTCGTGGGAGATATAACCGCGGAACGGACGATCTGGGATGCAAACTCCGACAGAGATGCATCATTTTGCGGGTACCTACGTCGAGTTGCTGCAGCTCCTCCTGTGTCCATTTGATTACTCCAAGGGAGTAGAGTAGAATCCGAACGGCAAGCATACTTGTCGCCGCCACCTTGTTGGTCCCCGACAGCTCTGAGGACTAGATCTGTCGAAGCAGGTGGCGGTACTTGCCGCGGAGAGCGTCTTTTGTAATATTTACCTCCTGGATGTGACTTTGTGGCACACGCAGGTAGGTATACGTCTCTCCGGCATCAAGGTGGTGTAAGATGCCTCCGTCTACCAGCTGCAAGACATATTATTATTCTTATTATTATTATAAAATAAGTATATAAGTATATTAAGAGTATATAAAAAGAAGTATATAAAATTTCCTCAACGTATCCACAAAAACCTCCTTTTAATCTGCAAAACACTAATTTATTATCAAATAACAATATTATTTTCATCACTTTATTATTATAATATTTTTTGAGCCGTTTTCTCTTAGAAGGTCCTGGCTGAGGCTCTTCGATGACTGAAGTACCTGGCTGGGGCTCCTCGATGGCGGAAGGTCCTGGCAGAGGATCGGGTCCTTCCAAAAACAGAATCGGAGATTGAGCTGAAAAATAAGAGAAATAGTGGAAAAACATTAACTCGTGATTTTGCAATTAGTCCACATCGTGTCTCTTTCTTCGGCCTCTTCTTCGTCTATCTGAACGCTGTCGTCCGGGGGCTCGACATTTTCACACAACCCATTGCATGTTGTGCATATTGGAGTGCAATAAAGGCCTATTTTCCTGCATCCACAATTTCACTGGCAGCCTTCTTGCATTTACAAGAAAAGCGCCGAAGTATTGAGTCCGGTGCTGGTTTGGACGTGGTTGCAACGGGCACAATACCGTTCTTTATTTTTTCCACCCAGAACAACAAAGAGGCCCAAACGAGAGGTTGGGCCTCTTTGTTGTTCACTGAATATGGTTTGTCCAGATAACCACTGTTGCACCTGGAAGTGAACTCTTAGTGAATGTTCTCGTGCAGCAACTTCAGTGGAACGTAGTGCGGCAATGTTGGGTTTGCTTTTGTAAGATGATGATATATAAGGCCTGTATCTCAAATCGTTTAAACTAGTCTCTCGTCCTTTCTAATACAAAGCCATGAGAAACATATTTCCCGATTGGGCAATCTCGTCCTGGTGAGCTTGAGGGCCTTTCAAAGCCTCAATAACTGGTACCAAGTCATTGTTTTTTTGTAGGTGATTAAATAGTGCGGAGTGGTGTCACAAGTCTTCGCGTGAAGGAACAATATATGGTCTGAGACTTTTCCTTTTCATGGTTTCATGAAAGAGAAACTTGAACTTGAACTAATTATAAATTCATTTAGGAAGGCCGGAAGAAAATTAATAAAAAGGAAAGACGTACAAGACGGAATTATGTTTGCCCAAATTTTAAATACAATGTGATTTTGGAAATCCTTTTTTTAGGACTGGACATGATAGTTTACATTGTGTTTAGTACTTTAAAACTAGGAGGAATTTACTAAATGAGCTTTTAATAGTAAATTAGAGTTTTGGAGTTAAAAAGGTATGGGTTTTTGGGAGACAAATAAAATACGACAATTTTCAACTAGCGCTTGAGCCCAAACGGTTCGTCCTACAAAAAATTTAAAGGATGTAATTCGTAGAATGCGTAGAATTTTGTGCTTTCATTTTGAATAAAGATGTTTTTTCCAAAAAGTTGATGGTTTGCGAGTTATAAGCAAAATACTGCAAAACATACTTTTCTACGTTTTTTGATTTTTTTTCAATGTTGCGTCACGAAATTTTGTTAGCAAACCTTAGAATCGGATTCAGCACTCCAAAGAAACATAAGAATGGAGAAAACAAAAGTACTTTCCCAAAACCTTACCCAAAACTTTCCCACGAGGTACCTTCATAAGCACAAATTTATTGTATTAAAACTCCTACTTTTAAAAGAAGTCACCCACGTCACTAATTTATTAATCAATCTACAACATACTGTTCACTGTTCAAGAATTATCTGTTAAAAAATTTTAAAAAAACGAGAGATCTGTACAAAAAAGTCCATTATATGTGACTGTTAATATATCCGACTAACGTCATTGTAAGCTACTATATGAACAAGAAAGAGTAACTACATCGTAAGTACAAGTACATCGTAACTAACGAGAATAATATCTATCAAGTTATCGATCTCTTTTCAATAAATATTAATTTGACTAGTGCAGTACTAATTTGATTCGTATGATTTATGTATAACCTAATCTACAGATAGCCATGTTCCGTGAAACATGGCAACACAGCTGGCGGTTTGCCAGGTTTTCGTTTACTGTTTTGAGTGAAAAATCAATGTGAAATACATCTAGGGATATAAAGCGTGAATGTGACCAACAAAAATCTTGGTAAATACGGTTTCATAAAAGGTAGACAAACATAACCACAAGGTACAGTGTTGGGTCCGGTTTTGTTCTCTATCTATATAAATGATCTATTTTCTCTATCCTTGTGTAGAGCAGACATTATAGGATTCGCGGATGACACTGCAATATTTTTCAAAGCCAACTCATGGGAAGAATTAAAAATAAATGTTGAAAAGGACTGAACGGATATTAAAAACTGGTTTGATCACAAGCTACTAATAATAGATTTCGAAAAAACTAACTACTTACCATTTAGCTGTTACGCTTCTGGTCTTCCTCCATTTTCACAAATAAAAATTGAAATTCATAAGAAAGAACATATCATGCCCTCAACAGAAATTAAATATTTAGGAGTTGTCATTGACAGGCACTTACGATGGGATAAACATGTAAAATATACTATAAGGAAACTACAGACGATACTCTATAGATTTAAATACTTACAAAATATCTTTAACATACAACAATTAAGAATATTTTATTTTGCCTTGGTGGAAAGCCATTTGCGCTATAGTATATTAGCGTGGGGAGTGCACTTAAAACTCATTTACGTCCTCTGGAAATTATTCAGAAAAGATTCCTGAGAATATTACTACATAAAGACTTAACACACCCTAGTAATCTATTATATAAAGAGGTACAAGTTTTTGATATTAGACAATTGTACTATTACAATCTCAACATAAAGTATCACCGAGTAAAAAATAACATATCATTGCCGGGTCATACCTACAATACTAGACAAAGACACCTCCATCATACTATACCTTTGATGTTAACATCTATTGGACAACGATCCTATGAATATCTAGCTCCTAAAATCTATAACACAGTTCCTGTCGAAATTAAAAATACAGTTGATATTACATCATACAAAAAAACCTTAAACATTATATATTTCAACAGTCAAGAATCATATTTCACAATTACTTTTCTTAAATAACTTACCTACCTTCTAATCTTTATAACTGAAACGTTGGGATTTTTGTACTACTACTCGTACATACTCGTACTACTCGTAACCACTCGTAAATTGTAAATACTCGTGACTCTATATTGTAATTCATACTAGTGGTATCATATTATATTATTTATCCTAGTTCTATTTTATCTTAGTTATTTTATCTTACCTCAAAACAAGTGTTAAGTCACTTATTGAGTATATTTGTTTATTTGTAATTTTATGTGTTTATAAGTATTTACTGTACTTTATTATTGTTGCGTATTATTATGAATTTAAATTGTTTGTTTTCAGATTTAGCTAGTTAATAATACTGTCTAACATTTATATACATATATACATTGTTCATATTTTATAATCTACTATTTATGCAAATAAACATTATTATTATTATTATTATAACCTTATAGCCTAGTCAAATTAAACAAAAATAGGGCGATCGGTGGAAAAAATTCCTAGAGAGTTGGAGAACTTTTTTTAAACCCTTCCTTTACACTTAGGTAGACATATATCAAAAGTCCCCGAAGGGGGGGGTGAGCTCGAGAAGGGGGGGGGGTTTAAAGGTACCATAGTTCAGTTTTTTGCTTATATATCTTTTTTGCGATTACTCCTATCGTTTTTTACCCTGTTACAAAATGAAAGCGGATAAGATTTCATATAAAAATCTTCCTTTGCATTTTTGTCGTAGGACTAACCGTAAGCGCGTTTATTAGGCTGATAAAAGAAAAATCATTTTAGCCTAGTCAAAATAAAACAAAAATAGGGCGATCAGTGGAAAAAATTCCTAGAGAGTTGAAACTTTCTTAAACGCTTCCTTTACAGTTAGGTAGACATATATCAAAAGTCCCCGAAGGTGGGGGGTTATCATGGCAAGGTTATCATGAGGAAGATGATAGGGAAAAAGTTTGGGGAGATAAAACTGTCTCGAAAAGATAAAGTCTTATCATTGGCCTCCATGACCTGTACTATTAAAATTGACAATGTTGTGGTGGTAGTTGATCCTCTTCTTATATTCCAACAAGTAGCTATTTCCAAGAAGAACAACGAGGATCTACAAGACCTTCTCTGTTACGAACTGGCGCCTTTTCCATTATCTCTCTTTGATGAAAAGGGAATGCGCAAGACAAATAAGTCTGCTTTATATATTGTCCCTGTTCACCCCGTTATAAACTAATGTGATTGATGGTGAATTTCTATTACATCGAGTAAGGTGGGGTACAGGTTCAACCTTCTCAGTAATATTCAATCAATATGTAATTTACATGAAAAATTTACATTATGGGGAATGCTGCACAGTTGTTTTTGAGGGCTACTTAGACACCGCCAACAGCACAAAATGTGCAGAACAGAAACGTCGCACCATCACCAACGCCGCATCAGTTGCCATTGATTTCACTAAAGAAATGGCAGTGACGACTCAGCAACAACACTTCTTAGGCAATGAAAAAAATAAGGACAGGTTTATCAGATTGCTGTGTCGGAAACTGATTTCAGAGGGGATTGAAGTTAGACAGGCCGATTCTGATGAAGATGCAATTATCGTACGATGCGCCTTAGAAAAAGCAGAATGTGTTGTTCTACGATTGTCGTCGGCGAGGACGTGGATCTGCTAGTTCTGCTGGTCGCGTTAGCTCCAAGGGAACGAGAGATAAATTTTGTCAAACCTGGTAGGGTAAAGGAGGAAAGCAAAACTTATTCTTCCAAGGAATGGCAAGCACTTGATATTTCCATGAGCATTTTGTTCGAATGAACAAAACGCGTGAATACGCGTTTAGTGGCTGCGATACCACCTGTGCGATTTTCCGAAAAGACAAGTCAACATTTGCTAAATTATTCATAAGGAACAGCGCCCTGCATTTACTCTCCAACGTATTTTACACAAAGACTTCAACACCTAAGGAAGTTGCAAATGCCGGGGAGCAGATCTTTGTAGCAATGTACAACGCTAGAATAACAGATATGAACAAACAGCGCTACGCAGCATTCCTAAAATCCTCCACAAGGGTGAAGCCAAACCTCTCCTCCCTACCTCCAACTAAGGGTTCTGCACTGCAACACTCATACAGAGTCTATTTGCAAGTTCAAGAATGACTGGGCAACAAACTCAAACCTAGTGATTGGGGTTGGATAAAAGGAGCAGATGGAGATCTTCATCCCTTGACAACCTTAGATCAACCTGCCCCAGCTAAAATCTTTTCAACAATATTCTACAGTTGCACCAAAGGCTGTGGTGCACGTTGCGGATGCCGCAAGGTAGGCATCAATTGCTCTTCAGTATGCTATAACTGTGAGAGCGCGTGCACAAACGGCCCTCCAGTTGATGTTAACAATCTGGCATATGAGGATACTGTAAGTTTTATTCAAATTATCTACATTAAATCATCTGTCTATTAATATTGTAATTAACAAGATTGTAACTAGGTTTTCAATGTTTAGGATGAAGATGAAAATGCAACTTATGAGGACGACTTGGAATAAATACATTCAATTTAATGTGTTTTACTCAAATCATTTATATTAAATCAACTATCTATTGATATTGTACTAAACAAGACAGTATAGAATAGCTATAGAACCTCGTGACCTCCTCTCCAGTCTAATGAAGTGTTGGACCCAATAAATTTAATTTACTGTTTTATTCAAATCATCTATTAAGTCAGTATTATCAATCTTGTACAGTACAATACTCTAAATGCACATAAAGCACATTTTGTGAAATGATTTTTCTTTTATCAGCCTAATAAACTCACTTACGGTTAGTCCTACGACAAAAATGCAAAGGAACATGTTTATATGAAATCTTATCAGCTTTCACTTTGTAAGAGGGTAAATAACGATAGGAGTAATCGTTTCCGAGATATAAGCAAAAAACTGAACTATGGTACCTTTAAACCCCCCCTCTTCCTCGAGCTCACCCCCACCCTTGGGGACTTTTGATATACGTCTGCCCAAGTGTAAAGGAAGAATAAAAAAAATTCAACTCTAGGATTTTTTCCACCGATTTTTTTCATTTCACTGGCCTATTAGTCCTAATACAATAATACTGGGGCTTTGGTTCACTTGTTTTTAGCGTTTAGGGTGTAATGTACTGACGATTATTCGTTATTTATAGCCCTGTCCTTTACATTAGTCTAATTGTGTCAAGTTTATTTATTTACTTTATTCCTTGCATATCATATACGTAAATTCGAGTGAAGCTAGAACATTTTAAGTAAATTTTAAATATAACGATATCTAGTGAATGCTGTGTACTTGGGTATAAAAGCAACTATGATTTAAATTTGGCAATGTACAAAATAAACGCAATGCGGCGTTGCCTTTTCTCAGCACGGCTATCTGTAGAGTATGTTGTGATTTATAACTATGGCGTAACTGCCAAATCTAAAGATGTGGATTGTAGCAATATTTTTATGAGACACCCTGTACTCTATAGATTTTTAATTTGACTGGCCTATTAGTCCTCAATAATACTGGGGCTTTGGTTCACTTGTTTTTAGCGTTTAGGGTGTAATGTACTGACGATTATTCGTTATTTATAGCCCTATCCTTTACATTAGTCTAATTGTGTCAAGTTTATTTATTTACTTTATTCCTTGCATATCATATACGTAAATTCGTGTGAAGCTAGAACATTTTAAGTAAATTTTAAATATAACGATGTCTAGTGACTGCTGTGTACCTGGGTATAAAAGCAACTATGATTTAAATTTGGCAATGTACAAAATAAACGCAATGCGGCGTTGCCTTTTCTCAGCACGGCTATCTGTAGAGTATGTTGTGATTTATAACTATGGCGTAACTGCCAAATCTAAAGATGTGGATTGTAGCAATATTTTTATGAGACACCCTGTACTCTATAGATTTATTAAAAAATACGCACCGACATAACTACGTTAGTATCTCCAGTTCTAAAAAAAATCTCTTGATCCTCGCGTAAGCCGGCCGAGATTATCCCGTACTTGCAAACAATACCACATTATACCAACATTCTAAACAACAACATAAAATCAGTTTTTTACAAAGACGCCCCCTTGATATTAGTCGCTCCCGATGATCCAGATTGCTTCCCCCATTCAGTCCGCATTCAGTCGGGGCTCTATTGTGCTTGTCCGCACATGACTCACCCCGTGAGACAGAGTCCAGGGCGCGTGGACGGTCGCCTCAAGGGTAGCCCACAACGTTCCCACTGAACAACCGCCCTGGCCAAAAGCTCTGAGAGTGCGGGGTTAGAAAACTTGTATGGACTGACAGGCTGATGGGGTACGCTCATGGGGCGTATTGAAAGGATTTATTCGTCAGTCCAAGCCATATTTGTTGTGTCCTATTAAACCAAATTAACAGCACCTATAGACTATTTGGTATATTGGAATATTGTGGGATAAAATTATGTTGATTATAAGGAAGCTAATTAGTAAGAGAATCGCCCTCATCTGTCAAATGATAAAACTGTACCAGTAACAGAGACGCATTGTCTTATTGACGACCAATGAAATCTCGATTTCATGGATATTTTCCGGCCTTAGCGACGGGTGATATTCAATAATTTCCCCAGGGAAATATTCGATTGCCTTGATTACTATATTAATGAAGTTGTAGGTTATATAGTAGCAACTTTATAAACACAAAATCGAGTAAAACATAATTATTAATAATTATTTGGTGTACCCAGGTACTTTCGGCATTAATATTTCCTAATGATTCGGTTCCAAACCGCAAAAATATTTGCAAAATGTTAATTTTTTTTAACTGTAAATAATAATTCGAGTGATTCTCGTGCCAAATACAACAAGGGACCGGGATATCTTCCCCTCACAAGGGTTTGCCATTGGCTTTTTATAAATCATATCTAAAGGGCAGGTCTCAATATGTCGCAACTAACAATATTGGATTCGAATTTAAAGAGAATAATGATGTACCACAGGGATCCATTTTAAGACCAATCCTGTTTTTGATTTTTATTAACGACATTCATTATTTTCTATTATCTAACAAATGTGTAGGTAAGATAATATTTTTCTGACTATATTACGTTGTTGATATACACTTAGATATTTTTCAGTTAAATATAAATATTTTTTAACACATTAATAATACAAGCGGAGCGGAGCAGTGGTTTCAGTTTAACAAACTTACAGTTAATGTTGAATCAACAGAATGTTCCAACTGAGCAAATGAGAAAGATGAACACTAAACAAGTGAGTTGTACTTTTGGATGATAGTCTAAACTGATCAGGTCTTTACTGTCTTTTTAATTTTCAATTTAAACCTGTAGTTGAAATTCCTGAGACTCCAAGTCTAAGGAATCATCCTTCGTATTTTAAATATTCGTATTTTAAATTTTTTTAAGCATTTGCAGACCGAATTTTCAGATAAAATTAATAATTTCACCTTATACAGGGTGAGTGAATGTTAGAGTCTTCTATCGAAGTTGATATTGTCGCGGGAATCTGTTTCCATATTACCCCCATACAGTGCCAGCAGAAACTTCTCGCCTACCTCGGAAGTCTGGTGAGAGGTGGCTTCCGGGTCTCTGAATACAGCTGCTAGGTCATGTAGGGAAGTAGTGTTCTTCTTGTAAATTCTTCAGACTTTCATCTTCCCCTGTTCGAAGGGGGATGAAGTGGTGTTGCACCCATTTACTGCATGCAGAAAGAGAGTATCTTGTGGGTCGAACTTGCATGAAGCTGCTGAACATAGTAATGATGGGGCATTGCCCCTCCTACTCTTATCGAGATATATGATTTTGGAAGTAGATGATACCACAACTCCATCAAATATGCTTCAAAATGGAAAATATATCGAAAACCAGCCTTTTTATAAGTATAAATGATCAATAAAACAAATCGTACATCACTCTGAAGATATTCAATGAAGGTGAAAGAACTTGTATAACTTCTAAGTGGTTCGTTTCCGTATATATGTCCAGACATGCAAATGGTAAGTGTGTTTTCATTATTATTCATCTATTTGCTTATTTCTCTATGTAATGAATTGCTACAAACCCAAGATTTCTTTTCGCAATATATATATATATATATATATATATATATATATATATATATATATATATATATATATATATATATATATATATATATATATATATATATATATATATATATAATATATAATTCTATTCTGTACTATTTATTCTATTCTAGTTGTATTCTATACAAGATTTTATGAATTTTCAAGTTTAACATCGTCTGGATAACTGTATGCCTAATGCTTTTATATATAATATGTTCAAATAGAACAAATATAAATAGTAAACCAAGTTTGTGTATTCTAAGAATTTGAGTTCCGTCAAAAACTGATGTCATAAAACGTCACTGCAAGTGTTGGAGTATTAATGTTTTAAATTCAAGTATAAATGATCAATGAAACAAGTCGTACACCACTCTGAAGATCCTCAATGAAGGTGAAAGAACTTGTACAACTTCTAAGTGGTTCGTTTCTGTGTGTATGTCCAGATATAGGACTGGTAAGTGTATCTGCTTTATTATTAGTCTATTTGCTTATTTCTCTATGTAATGAAATGCTACAAACCCAATATTACTTTTCACAAAACAAATATGAATAGCAAAGAAGCTAATATATATAGATATAGAATCGCAAAGCTAATATATATATATATATATATATATATATATATATATATATATATATATATATATATATATATATATATATATATATATATATATATATATATATATATATATATTATAATTATAAATATATATAATTTCAGTGAAGCATATGGATTATATATTGGGTGCCATTGTAAAAATATATTGTAGATGATCCGATAATATATTATCTTGCAAGCAAACAACCCCGCTTTCGGTGCATTTGAGTCTATTTTCTCGGCATCTGCGGAAGAGTAACAAGGTTTGCAGTAATTACCGAATCAATATTTCCTTTAAATATCCAAATAATTCTTGCATTATACTACGTTATACGTGACAGTGTCACCCCTGTATTCGGACCCGTTCACAAAAGGACCAGTAGGCCGTGAAATTCGATGATATGTGACGGCGCACACATGTGACCACGCCAATGTGCCTACCAATCAACTATACTGATTTTTAGCGTCGATGATTAAAGCCCGATTCGGCTTGATTCTCGCAGATTTCGAGCACTAGGTTTCCCGTTTTTAATTTTGCCTCTGTGTAATTATAGGTTAGAGTTTGATGGTCAGTTCACTTTGCTGTTCGGTTATATAGGAACAATACATGCCTAATAAACATATCGATTTCATTGTCTTTCATACATTTACAGAAATGTCCTAGTTTGTTTATCTAATTCTGTAGAGTAACTGACAGAAGTGGTCAGAGGAACCACATAATTCATTATTAATCAAAAATCAACGTCTTAAACGCCCAATTATGCAATACCAGAAATATGGCTGCAGTTGCTAATATGACTCTCATACTCATCAGATGATTCTGTATGAACAGTGTTCTATATTATTTTTCTATATTTATTACTTTGACACCAGTACTGCTTGTGCCACACTTCTGAAGATAGTTTCTCAAATTTTTTTCTTGTCAATGATTCTACATCAGCCAATTTGAAAGTGACATTACGAATAGGTACCCACCGTTTTGACTATACCCCATACATTTTAAATATTGTTGAATTCAGTACTATAAGGAGGCAAACGCAATATTTTATGTCCATGTCTTAGTAGTTTGTCCATATGGTACTCTGGATGTTTAGTTTTAATTTTAGTAAATTAATTTTTTTTAATAAAGCGCAATTTTAGGGAGCGATAAATTTTAATGACAAACCAGCGAAAAAGTTTGTTGGAAATGGGTTTGGCTTCCAAAAACTCGTCCGATTAGCCACATAAT
>CAXKVY010002712.1:67500-84286 GCA_964058915.1 Tetropium fuscum
TGCGACGTACTGTTGATCGACGTATATATATGATGGCTAGTGATATCAAAAATACATTAACCGATAGATTGGCTGATTGGCAAGCATTTTCGATTTTTGCTTTAAATGAGAGTACAGATTTATCTGACACAGCCCAGTTAGCTATTTTTATACGAGGTGTTGGTGAAGAATTTGCAGTGACAGAGGATTTACTGGCTTTACAGCCGCCACAAGGGCCCACTACTGGAAAAGATATTTTTACAGACGTGCAAAGTACTTTTGAGCAATATAGTTTGCAATGGCGTAAATTAGTTGGAGTGTGCACAGATGATACGCATTCAATGGTTGGTTCACGAAAAGGTTTTATCGGAACTCTGAAGGAAAGGGCAACCGATATGAAAGTGCAAGAATGTGATTTAATAATTCTGTATTGCATTATTCACCAATAAAACTTGTGCTCTAAGTCCATTCGATTGAAGAATGTTATGGAGGGGGTAGTAATTACCATTAATTTCATTAGATCCCGCGGTCTTAACCATCGCCAATTTAAAGCATTCTTGGATGAACTCTCTACAGAACACGATGATTTGAGGTGACATAGTATTGCGAAGTAAAGTGGCTAAGCAAAGGTAAAATGCTAAAAAGGTTTTTTGACCTTTGAAATAGAAATAGCTGATTTTATGGAAATGAAAGAGAAAACATTGCCGTTTTGTGATCCAACTGGGCTCTGTGACTTGGCATTCCTGGTAGACATCACAGGACACTTAAACGACCTGAACTTGAAACTTCAAAAACAACGACAATTGTTAAATCAGCTGTTTTAGTCATCTTAAAGCTTTACAAAACAAAATTCGCTTGTGGGAAACACAGATGGGATGTAAAAACTGTTGTCATTTATTAACATTATCCAATCACGAAAACATTGAAAACGGTCGCTATGCTGATGAACTGGAACTACTGTCAGAGCAATTCACTGATCGAGTTTCTGATTTTAAGAATATGGATAGCATTTCCAATGTTTTTGCAAATCCTTGTAAGTGTAATGTGGAGCATGCTCTGCTTCACCTACAAATGGAGTTGCTCAAGCTTCAAGAAGACTCATATTTGAAGTCTAAATATGTTGATGTGGATCTAAGCGAATTTTACAGAAAACACCTTTCCGAAGAAGAAGTATCCACACCTGAGAGTTACCTGATATAAAGGGTCATGAAACTTTCATTTTCTCAAATATCTTCTTATATTAAAACTTCTTCCTTGTTAAAATTGCATAAAATAGAGCAATTATAACACAGCGTAGATTTCTCTTTTTTGCGATATTTTATAGACAACTTTTAACAACAGGGTAAAAGCACACATTGACACTATGTCACTTTTGCTCACTGAGCCATCTAAGTACTGACTAAATTTCATGTCAATTGGTAAAAGTTCAAAGAATTTGGAGCGGAAAACCTTCAACGACTGGACAAAAACTAAAATATATCTATTTCTATTAATAAAAAGTCACTCGAGCCCTTCGGCTGGCGACAAGTTTTCGAAAAATCTGTTAAATTATTTTCAATTTATTCTCACTATCTTGTGATATTACAACTGTCAATATTTCCGTCGCGTCGACAGTCGTCACTCCTGCTACCTCAATCAACTGCTTATAACGTTAAATAAATACCTTGCCAGCAGCTTCGCCGTCCTCCCAGAAGAAGTAAGGCAAATTATAGCACTAGCATTGGTCTTAAGTGAGGCCTCTATAGCTGATATAGTTAAGGAGTAAATAGCCTCCATCGGTTGCTTAATGCTGTATGCCAGTTCGTTAAATATTTGTCTTTGATAAACTGCGGGCTCGGCTTCTTTACATATCACTGACACGGACTTCACCACATCTTTTTTGCAGCAATCCGCGGGTAGCATCAAGGCGTCAGTTCCATCTATAATGGCGTTTGCTATATCGCATACCTCTGACTTTGATATGTCGGACACGTCCGATATTTTAATAGAGCATATCACTGGTTTTCCTGTAAAAAGTATATAGCCCAAAAGTTCATGGCCCAATGACTAGATCAAATTCGATATAGAGCAAAAAAATTGTCGGGTTGAAGCTTTTGACGCAGTTAAGTGTCCAGCGTGGAGTATATGAAAAAATCATATTTTTGACCCTTAATTAATTATGTGAAATACCCGCCATCTTGGATTTCGTGGATTTTGACGCATATTTTGTATTTTTCGATAAAAAAGGTAAGTGATAAATTTGTAGAGAATTTAAGTCTCCACAATCCCCATAGAGAGAAACTTGTTTAAAAATATTATTTAATGCTAATAAAAAGTAAAAAGTGAGAAAAATTAAGTGGCGCGGTTTTTTCAACAATGTGCCACATTGCGACAAAGTTGCAGAGGACTCAATTTTGAGAATCTTTCTTCGAATAAGATTTTGGTATGACGTCTAGATCACGGTGTGGAACTGTACAATACAAAGCACGGCGGAAGCGACTCATTTTCACACCACCGCAGTAGGAATTTACAGAGGAATCGTCTAGAAAGTACAACAATGATGACACTGCCGCCGTCGTCGTCAACTTAAATGCACACCGATTTGTGAGAATTGACAGAATGCAGATTGACGACGACAACAATGATGACCATGTAGATGATTACACTGTGGAGGCAGAGAAGAGTAAAGCCCGCTACTCATAGCGCATGATGCGGTGCGATGGTGTGCTTCGTTGATGAAGCGCGTGATGCGCGCTATATTCGTGAATTAGCGAATTAAAGCATCAGCCCCCTACGCATAGTACTTGATGCGGTGCGACGGTGTGATTCGTTGATGCAGTTTCAGTGTGTAGACTTATTTTTCCGTCGAGCAAAATTGCTGGGAATAAGAGCAAGAAGAATTGCTGGCAAGCTTCTTCTTGCTGCTGCAAATACATGCTTTGTAATAATAGCTACCAAATACGGAAGAAGAAAAGAGAAATTAGTGGGAAAAAATTCACAGAATAAGTCAATATAGAAGAAATATACATTCTTTTTGTGATATGATATTTGTTTTGCACAGAAAGGTAATAAATACAAAGAAATAAAAGTAAGTATATCAAAAGCAAACTAAGTGAGATAATACAAAGAAATAAAAATAAGATAAGGCATACATAATGACAATAATACTAAAATAATAGGAGAATAAATAATACCCTAATGCTTACTCAAAGTACTAAAAAACTCTTCTGCGCGTCCAAAGTACTCAGAAATTTTGTTGCGCATCCAAAATACTCGAAAAAACTGACTACGCATCTAAAGTACTCGGAAAATCTGCTCATTCAAAGTACCTACTTAGGAAACCCTACTGCGCATCAAAGTACTCGGAAAAGTTACTGCGCATCCGATGTACTTAAAAAACCCTATCGCGTATGCAAAGTATTCGGAAAACTTACTGCACATCCAAAGTACTCGAAAAAACCTACTGCGCTTCCAAAGTACCTACTCGTAAAAACCTACTGCACATCCAGTGTACCTACTCGGAAAACTTACTGCTAATCCGAAATACTCGAAAAAAACTGCTACGCATCCACGCATCCACGGTACTCGGAAATCTTTCCGTGCATGTATTATGCCTAAAAAAAGCTACTGCGCATCCTTAGTATATGGGAATACATACTGCGCATCCATTTTTTTCCAGATATAGCTACTGCTCCTCAATTAAAGTCGGAAATACTTAATGAGTATTCATTTTTACCAGGAAAATCTACTGCGCTTGAATATCTCATACTGGAAATCTGATATAAGCAGATATCGCCAATTTATAAAGCTCTTGATTCTTGCGCTACCACTATAAAGAATCTTTCATACTAAATAAAAATCAAAATCGGAATCTTCTAATGTCTTATTTATAATTTTGGGTATCAAGAAGTAACAGTAAAATGCACAATTGCAACAAGTTAAGAACTTTGATCCATTATCAGTAGATTTTGCCAGCTTGTATATCTACTTCACCACTTACACCAAATAACCGCAAGCTTTTAAAGTGGTACCATGCCCCTATTACCCATGCCTTCTGGGCCCCCACTATATCATCCCAAACCGGTGTCACGATGTCGCGTTACAGTTTTCATCGAAAAAGACCCGTATATCGTTGCGATCCTATAGGCATTATCAATAATAAAAATATTGTTTGGCATTTGTGTCGCATTGGCAAAACTATTCATTAAAAATGTGCGATTTGTCGAATCGCCCATGTGTGCCTACTTTCTCTTTGATGGTTCGTCCAAAAGCCGACATCCCGCGGAAACGCCGCACAACGCATCGCATCGGCGCACTGCATCATCCACACGTCCAGATTCTTGTATCAATACATCAAATCGACGCATAGTGAGTTTTACACAGACAACGTGGCACTGAATAGCAAATTCTAAAAGAAACGTTGACCGTACAACATACGATTTAGATTACAATAACAATTCCATTAAAAAATAGCTATCTCTGGATTTGGCCTACTGGGGAAACCACGTTAAATGAAATGCGCCAAAACTTCTGTGGTCGCGTTGGTGTGGAAATGAGTCGCTTCCGATGCGTTCCCACTCGTGATTTACTTACATATCGGCGTCGCGTGG
The DNA here is from genome assembly GCA_964058915.1 of Tetropium fuscum. Lineage (NCBI taxonomy): Eukaryota > Metazoa > Arthropoda > Insecta > Coleoptera > Cerambycidae > Tetropium > Tetropium fuscum. The sequence continues at coordinate 72,069 of CAXKVY010002712.1, forward strand.
GCGTCCTAATCAACAGAAATTAACAATGTGTTAAGTGTCAACATAAGACGTAATTTGAAAGGATCAGAACACAAGAGGAAAAAACAACTGCTCGCCACTGTACCTTTTTTATCGAGAAATGCAAGATACGCAACAATCCGATTGGATTGTTGAGGGTGATTGAATATTGGGAGGCTGCTGCTCCGATCAGCAGAGGAAACCTGAAAATAGATTTTATTCTTCATAATAAGGTTTCATTCTGTCGAAATCTGTCTTTATAGATTCCGTAATAATGATGAATTTTGAAAGATTTGAATTACTTGAAGGGGTCCACTGAATGTGTTTTGGAGTTTATCCTTTATTTGGGATCCTTTTAGATATACTTCGTCTCCTATTTAACATTCGTAACGGTTTTCTGCCGTATGACCGAAAATTTATTTATATCGAGTATAACTCTATGTTTTGACAGAATTATTATAACATCACAGCACAAGGTAAAATGTTAAATGAGTGTTCATTGGGATTTTTTGCTAAGTGAACTCAATACTTTTTGCTAAGTGGACGCAATTCTGCAAGATATGCATGGAATCTTTCTAATAATCCGTTTGATTGTGGATAACTATCGCTAGATATAGTTACTTCTATGTCGAAGAGGCACCCTCTACGTCTTTTAAAACGGTTTTGTCAAATTCTCGTCCGTAATCGCAATGTATTCGTAACGGTGTTCCGAAATATTGGAAATATAGTAATAAGGTGTTTACTATTAATTTTTGGTATTTTTTACAATAGTATATACTTATAGTAAAACTTCTGTGGTCGCGTTGGTGTGGAAATGAGTCGCTTCCCATGTGTCTCAGTGTTGAGCGCGTTCCCACTCGTGATTTACTTACATATCGGCGTCGCGTGGGCGTCTTACGAAATTCTTGTTTATAGGAAAACGCTGAAAAATGAGTCCTTTATAATTTTGTCATTTAAATATGCCACCCATTTTCTGTAAAAATGGTCCAAACGTTGAGAAAACCGCCCGACTCCTATTTTTTTTATACTTTTTGCATAATATTAGCAATCAATATATTTTTTTAACAATATTACCTATATTATGATATTTGTTACTTACAGTGGCGAACAGTTGAAATCGCAAGGCTCTTATGCCAGACACCCTTATATTTAGCCTTTGTAAAACCGACCTGAAAATTTGAGGTTCAGTTTGAGTAGTGTCTACCTGACGAGTACAATGGCAACTAATCAAACGCAGCTACAAATCTGTTTTACTCTAGGCTATAAATATAAATACCACAAAGCAAACATTAATTCGTGAACTTAAAATAACAAAACTGTTTCATATTAAAACGTGTTTCATATTAAAACACGTGAAATAATCAACAGAAATTAACAATGTGTTAAGTGTCAACATAAGACGTAATTTGAAAGGATCAGAACACAAGAGGAAAAAAACAACTGCTCGCCACTGTACCTTTTTTATCGAGAAATGCAAGATACGCGTGCAATCCGATTGGATTGTTGAGGGTCATTGAATATTGCGAGGCTGCTGCTCCGATCAGCAGAGGAAACCTGAAAATAGATTTTATTCTTCATAATAAGGTTTCATTCTGTCGAAATCTGTCTTTATAGTCTGGTTTGTTTTGAGATTCCGTAATAATGATGAATTTTGAAAGATTTGAATTACTTGAAGGGGTCCACTGAATGTGTTTTGGAGTTTATCCTTTATTTGGGATTCTTTTAGATATACTTCGTCTCCTATTTAAAATTCGTAACGGTTTTCTGCCGTATGACCGAAAATTTATTTATATCGAGTATAACTCTATGTTTTGACAGAATTATTATAACATCACAGCACAAGGTAGAATGTTAAATGAGTGTTCATTGGGATTTTTTGCTAAGTGGACTTAATACTTTTTGCTAAGTGGACGCAATTCTGCAAGATATGCATGGAATCTTTCTAATAATCCGTTTGATTGTGGATAACTGTCGCTAGAAATAGTTAATTCTATGTCGTAGAGGCACCCCCTACGTCTTTTAAAACGGTATTGTCAAAGTCTCGTCCGTAATCGCAATGTATTCGTAACGGTGTTCCGAAATGTTGGTAATATAGTAATAAGGTGTTTACTATTAATTTTTCCGTTTTGTTTTCAATAGTAGATATTTGTGTGAATTTTGTCAAATCATTACCAATTGTTAGAGCATAATTTCTAGTTGATGTTTCGAAATTATTAATGTTTATGCATTCAAAATGCGCCTTCGGGATTTCGGTAATCACCAATGGATTACTAATATTTTTTCTACAAACTTCTGACTTTTGACAAATTTGACTTTTTATAATTTTTTCAACATATTTGGTTTAGCCTGACCAATTATATTTTTCTTTAATTGTTCTAATAGTTTCATTAATACCACGGTCTAAATTATTTCTGCATGAGTGGTATTGTTCCATTATTATAGGAATTTTGCCTTCTTCGGCTTTCTTGACGATATTTTGACATACTTTGAATTTAATTTCCCTTCAAATATGAAGGATAACATTTCTACAATGACACTTATCTACGCAAAAAATTTAATCCGGCAGTTTTTTCATGAAAAAATCTTACATTATTGGGCGATCAGAGGAATCGGAAACAGTGCATTAAATAGTAAGATTTACCTGCTAGGTTGCATTTGGCTAAAGTAGATTTCTGTACTAGAAATACTTTTTCCTTCGGCAGCTCCACCATTAGCCTTTCACAGTCTATACATATCCCATCAGAAGCTTCTATAATTTTGTCAATGTTCTCGAAAGCTACGGAGGTCTCAATTTTTGTTATAATTGTTATCCCTTTTCCATCTTCCCCCAGTAAATCTCTCACGTCTGCTATCCCTTCTTTGCTGTGTATGCCAGAAAGAAAAATGATGTCTATACACTCCCCTAAAGCGAGGGTAACTAATTCTTGATCACCGGCGGATAGCATTGGCAATTCCACCATGGAATTTGGTAGAATTACAGAAGCATTGCTTATTAAATCACCGGCTTTCTCTACAATGCACCTTATGATACTTTCTACGCATTCCAACGCTGATAAGGTGACGGAGCCGTTATCTAAGAGTACTTTGTCTCCTGGGTGTACTGTTGACTGGAGGTTTTGGTAATCAACGAATATCATATCTTCTGTTACGTGTTCCTCGTACATACGATCGTTAGTGATGGCAGTTAGTTTACCCTTCTCCAGGGATAACTTTTTATTTGGTTGCTTCAACTGACCTGAATAGCAAAAATATTTCTTTAGAAATACGCTCTCCACAAGAATAGGTCGTTCCACAAAGTTTAGTTTTCATTGGAAAATTATACATTTGTTTGCACACGCTCCCAAAAATATCCCTAAATTGAGTCCCTTAAATAAGTCTTTTTCGGACTCAGTAGTCATGACGACAAACATCAAACATGTAAAAAATTAACATAAAATAAAAAACTATTCTAAATATCTATTCTATGATTGTTGTCAAAAGCATGTTGTGCAACACTAGACTTATCTGTTCTTCCATATTTTAGATGAGCCATATGTTCTTTAAATCTGGTGTTAATTGACCGTCTCGTTTGTCCAATATATTTTCGATCACAATCATTACAACTAATTTCGTAAATCCCGGACCTTTCATTTGGAACAATTTTATCCTTTGGATTGTCTAAAAGTTGTTGTAATTTGTTGCTCGACGAATGAATCGCTGTTATACCCACATTTTTGAAAACCTTACTCAAACCACGAGTAAACTGGGGTTCGTACGGGATGGATACATATTTTGGAGCCTCTATATCCTTTTGAAAGGTCGTAGAATTACGAAGTGTGTCCTTAAATTTACGCTTCCTAATTAGTTTTTCAACTATATCTCTAGGATAACCATTACTCACAGCTATATCTTTAATTAATACTTTTTCTTTTTCAAATCTCTCATTACTGAGAGGGAAACTTAGTAAACGATGGACAAGAAAATTGAAACTTGCCATTTTATGTTGATAGCAGTGGTGAGAGTCATTAGGGATATATCTGATCGTACTGGTATCTTTTCTATGTATATCAAATTCTAACCTATTATCACTATTTTTAATTACTAATACATCTAAAAATGAAAGTTTTCCATTATTTCCTAGTTCATATGTAAACTTTACAGAAGTGAAACGACTATTTAATTTGGAAATGAAGTTTTCTACATCCGCAATCTTAGTGTCAAACACGGCAAAAATGTCATCCACATACCTAAGCCAAATCCTAGGAAAATACTTAAATTCTTCTTTTGCTTCAGTTTCAAAACGACTCATGAAGACATTAGCAATGAAAGGCGATAAACAGTTACTCATTGCGGTTCCTTCATGTTGTTCATAAAACTTGTCATTGAAACGGAAGCAATTTTGTTTCATACAAAGTTTTGTAAGATTTATATATTCTTCTATTACTTCTCTTCTATAGTTGTTTAATTCGAGTAAATCCTCAAGATAGTCCAAGGTCTGTGAAATTGGTACACTAGGAAATAATGAACAAACATCAAAGGAAATCAAAATTTCACCCTCTTGCAATTGAATATTCTTGACCTTATCAATGAAATCATTCGAATTTTTAACTGAAAAACTAGGCTGTGCAATGGGCAAACTCTCAAATTCCTTAGTCAACCATTTTGATAAGTGGTAAGTCGGAGATCCAATAGACGATACTGTTGGACGCACCGACTTCCCTGGCTTATGAATTTTTGGTAGACAATACAATCTAGGTACAGTAGGGTTAGACACACGTAACCCATTCTTAACAGGTGGAGTAATAAAGTTGTTACATGATTTGAGGACATTTTTTATTTCAGTGGTCATTCTTGGTAAAGGGTTTCTAGTAAGTTCTTTATAAGGACCATTACTAATTAGGTTGTTTACCCGTTCATAATAGTCCTCTTTATCTAAAATAACAACCTTATTACCTTTATCTGCCTTTATCAAAAGAGTGTGACGAGTGATTTTCCACAATGTCAACGACCTTCCGAGGAACATTTTTTGGTACATTAGTAATCAATTTCTTAAATTTTTTATTTTGTGAAGAAATTTTTTTGATAAATTTCGCATTGATTGATAAAAACATGTTACTCTGAAATTCGCACCATTGTTCATAATCTAAATTATTTAACTTAAAAGTAAGCTTCTTGTAAAGATCATATGCTTTTGACAACATGCAACATGATCAACATGCTTTTGATAATAATCATAGAATAGATATTAGTAATTTAAGATTAGTTAGAAATGTGACCAATAATAGACAGTTGGATGCATTTGAGAGCATAGAAATTGTAAAATGTAATAGGAGTATGAATAGCGACAAGGGACCTATCCCGTATAGCCCGCTTTACGCGTTGCTTGGCAACCGATGATTGAAGCGTGATTAGTCACGCGTAAATTTCACGGTGATATCATACCGTAGCCCGCTTTACGCGTTGCTTAGCAACCGATCATTGAAGCGTGATTAGTCACGCGTAAATTTCACGGTGATATCATTAGTGACGTCACCGGAAAAATAGTATAAATATGGTAGATTTTGTAGTTTAAGATTAGTTTTAATCGTCTCCGGATGATGCCAACTTGGTTGGCGAAACGCGCGTCGAGCGAAGTGAAAGTGTTTTGGTGTTTGTGGAAACTACTCCGAGTGTTACAGTTACATCAAAGGTTCCAGCCCTATCCAGTAGTAGTCTTTCAGACGATGCCGTTTTATAAATACATTTTCCCTACAATTTTTTCGGCATGTTATTCTATTTAGTTTATGTTTTGCTTTAATTAAATAAATTTTTATATATCGTAGTTTAATAATGATTTATTGACCTTTTAAAACCTCTTAAAATCACGCCGGACAATTTCCGTTATAATACTACACCGAACCAGTAAAGGGTTAAAATAATTTGTAACTTGAATTACCTTAAAGTCATATTATGGGTAAGTACAAAGTTTCCCGATTACAAGAATCTTCATTAACAAAATTCAATAATTCAAGTCGTATATCCCAATAGTTATTTCGTTAAACATTGTCTATGCAGATGAATTATTATAGAGTTCGTTGAGCAGTATTGTATTTTTGTTTAAATTTGTCCCCAAAAATTGCCAAACACATTTGCAAGTTTGTTTGAAAGTGGTTGTTTCATCACTTAAAATAAATTTTCAAAGTAACCTATACCTATATGAATACCTATACGAATAACCTATACCTATATGACATACCTATATGAATCTCCGGCCCTTTTATTTCAATAGCTGTGGCCAAAGGAATCAGCCTCCCAATGTTCCTGCTGTACGTACAATTGACTGCTCGGATCTTTGACAACGTTTCAAGTACTTTCTGTGTTTCAGTGGCGGTGATCTTAGCTACTCCAATGCCTTGCTGGATCAGTCCTTCTATGGTATTGCAAGAAATGCTGGTAGGCAGGCTGCATACTAGTTGGGTTTCCCTAAAAGGTGCATGCCTAGATTTGATATTGAGAGAGCTGAGGTATTCCAAGTTTGTATTTGCAAAGGCTGCATCCAGTTGTGTTTTGTACACTTTTCCGTCCTCAGTTGTGTAGAAGTCTACCATCCAGGGTAGTTTCGGGCATTTTGAGTTGAAGTTCATGTTTTTTTTCACTTAAAATTTTGAGTTTAATTTCCAATCATTTTCGAATTGTCATATGAGACGAGCTGTCATATTTATGTCAACATACCTTGCTTGCAGGTTCTGGAATGAATAATTTTATTCTTTTAGCGAAGGAGCTGTAATGGTAAAAAGTCCGAGATGCCGTTGACGCCTGTCGGCTTGATATATGGTGCGAAAGGTCCCCTGAACCACTCGGTATCCACGGTTTAGCTTTTGGTTGTGATCTGCAGAATTTGTGATCTCGAGAAGGTCATTCCGAACGGACGAAATGTGGAACCTGTCTGTCGACTAAAAAAATATATGCTAGGACTCATCAGAAATCCAGTGCTAATTTTTCTTTGCGTTCTTTCAACGAGGTCCAAAATTATGGGCAAATAACCGAAAATTTTTTGAAACTTTTCTGTCCCAGATTTCCTTCAGATCCTTTAAAACCTATTTTCCTAGATGGAAAGGGGACCAAAATCTGACCACTAATCGACAGACAAAACTATGCAACAGGATTTTTAGTGGGCGACTTTGAAAATTGGGGAAATTCCAAAAGTTTTATGTTCTGCCACCTAATTTTCGGAATTATGGGGGAAAATGTCTGTCAAACCATCTTTCCTGCTAATCGGACCCATAAACAGTGGTGAAAAATAATCGCCAGACAAATTTGCAAAATGTGTCAATTTATAAAAAAAGCAGAAAAAACTGCAAAAAAGTGTCTATTTATCTACAATATTCTTAGTGCTGGTGCAATTTATATTAATATGTTGACCGGAAACCAGGGAAACCAAGAAAACTTAAAAAAAAACAAATTCTGCATTCCAACCCCCTCAGGGATTGCAAATCCGCGAGGCTAATGGCAAATGGCTAATTTGTCAATGTAATTTGTCGATGTTGTATAAAGGCTTTCTTTCCTGGATTCGGGTCTGCACAAAATTGCACCAGCACAAAGGACACTGTAAATAAATAGACACTCTGCTTTTTTATAAATTGGTACATTTCGGAACTTTGTGTAAGGGATGAAATTATCTGTCGATTGTTTTGCACCACTCTTTATAGGTCCAATGAGCAGGAAAAATGGTTGGCAGACATTTCCCCCATAATTTCGAAAATTAGGTGGCAAAACATCAAATTTTGGAATTCTTCCAATTTTTAATCGGCCAAAAAAAATTCTGGTGACTAGTTTTGTCTGTCGATTGAGTTTTGGTGCCTTTTCCATCTGGGAAAACGGGTTGGAAAAGGTTTGGAACGGTCTTCACATCTTTGAACAGAAAAATTTAAAAAAATCGGTTATTTGCCCATAATTTTGGACCTCGTGGACCGAACGCAACAAGAAGTTAGCACTGGGTTTCTGTCCAATAATGTAATTTTGTAGTCGACAGACAGGTTTCATATTTCGTCCATTTGGAGTGACATAAAATCTACAGATCATAACCAAAAGTTAAACTGAGGGTACCGAGTGGATCAGGGGGACCTTCCGCATCATATATCAGGAGAAGCCACCATATAATGGACGCTGGATCGTTAAAAAACAAAGTTACCCAAAAATTTTATTAGTCGGTAGAGAATGACTTGTAGAGAATACACAATGTACAAGTTTGCTCAAAGATATTTAAAAAAGGACACCACCCCTATTGCAACACCCTACAAGGGATGTGGAGTGTGACTGACTTTTTCATTGGATACTCGGGAGACACCCTCCATCAACCCTGAAAAATTCAGCATCCTGGGAATATTTTTTTTAAAATGATATCTGTATTGGAGTATATATATTATATTGTCTATGAGTATATCCAAATGAAAAAATAGTAAAGTAAATAGTAAAGTAAGGCTAGAAAAAATATTATTACCGTCGTTACCGACTGCTGATAACTTACGCGAACATATCAGATTACCATATCTGTTACCAGTTACAGAGTTAAAACGGAAGCTTTTGAGGGGAACTTTATTTACCGCTGTTAACCAATCTCCCAAAAATGTTACAAAATTGTAAACGATGGCGATTATTAGTGGTATCCCGCTAACAAAAATTTTGGTGCTCTAGTCCATTCCATTAATGATTATTAGGTGTAATGCTAAAAACTTATGGTTCCAGATCACCTACAATAAATTCTTTTGTACTTAATCTGTGGTAGCTCGACGAGATAGACACGTCTATCATATTTATTTTTCCCTTAAAAGCCAAATAGAGCCCCGAATACCTAAATAATCCTACTCACGTTATATATGCTGATGCCGGCTGAAAATGAAATAAAAACAGCATTTTATTAGGTAAGTTAAAATAATGTAATTTATTTAAACAATTACTTTATTATGCTAATATATGTGTATTATGTACAAAATCTTTGTTATAAAAATTAATACTCTTCAAATGTATATGAACACATTCTTCTTCTCCTCATTGGATAATCTTCCGATACACTTTCTTCTTCTTCTCCTTCATCCATATTTTCGTGAAGAATAAAGTCAAAATCATTGAAATAATCTTCATCATTGTCAAGTTTTCACAATGAGTTGGCTCACAATGTTTACAAACACTCATGCATTTAAGCGAATGTTTTTTTCACCAACATACTTTTGTTTTGCAAGCACCTGCATAGCTGCATGATATATTTTTTAAATTTCTTCAGGTATTAGGGGTTCCTCAGGGTACATTGGCATTAGTATGTTATTAGAGATATTTTAGTCCCATTGATTCACATCGTAGTCGTTACCTCATAACAGACCATTTTTGTATTTGCAAATAAACTGATGTAGGCATGTTGTTTGGCAGCCCATTCAGTTGGTGGAAGATTTCATAATTGACATGAAGCCGGACATAAAGATCGTTTAAAATACTCAAAGCCATGTTCGTTGAGACGTTCGTTCTTTTTTAGGGTTCCGTACCAAAGTGTAAAACAGAACCCTATTACTAAAACTCCGCTGTTCGTCTGTCCGTCTATCCGTCTATCCATCTGTCCGTCTGTCCGTCTGTCACCAGGCTGTATCTCATGAACCGTCAGGCTGTATCTCATGAACCGTGATAGTTAGACAGTTGAAATTTTCACCGATGATATATTTCTGTTGCCGCTATAATAACAAATACTAAAAATAGAATAAAATTAATATTTAAGGGGGCTCGCATATAACAAATGGATGCTATGGTAATGTATGCTAATAAATGCCGGAGTCGCCGGTCGGACGAAATGAATGATTTTTTTTGCAGTATAATAAAGAAATTATATCATACATATTTTCAGCGATTTCTTTATGAAGAGAATTTTTGTTATATATCTATTAATTTACAATATTCTGGTTTAAAATTTTTTTAATTTTATTTTTTTTAATTTTAATTTTAATTTTTTAATTTTAATTAAAATTTAAAATATTTTTAATAATTTATTTTAATATTCTTGTTTGTAGAATGGGGAGACTGTATCACATCGGGCTGTGATGTGACGGCATGAAGAAAAGTTGCATATTTTGATAACTGTGGATATTTGAAGCTGTTATTGGAGTACCATCGATCTACTTCTCGTCCTTTTTCTATTTTCAAAAGTAAAATATTTTTTGTCGTGGGAATCAGTTGCTTTAAAAGCACAATTAAATCGACATCCACCCCAACTATAATAATGTTATTCACTGCAGTCATATTTGCCCCTGTTTCGATAATTAATGAATCTGCATCTTCTTCTGCTGTATTAGTTTTAAATTTAGCATTTTGTAATTCAATAGAAAGGACACTAACAATCAATTAATCTTATAGTAGTATTTATTTATCGAAAATATAGATATTTAGCATTAACATGTGTGAATTTCAGGGCACTAAAACGTTTATTGCGCCTTCCAGATTTTTTTGTAAAAAAAATCTCGGCTCCTTATGGTCATAGAAAGTTATGTTTTTTTCAAATTCGTGAAAAAATGACAGTAAATGATTCCCGCAATTGCCTTTTCCGCCAAATAAATATTGAGAAAGTTATTAAAACAAAACATGTAACAAAAGTGCAATGTTTTCAAATTAATTTTCTGACCCTTGAAATAAAAAAAATCGATACAACTGTTTTATAGTATGAAAGCGCAACTCTTCACGAATAAAATGAGCGTATACTTCATGCTCTAGCACAACCCCCCGAGAAGATATAGCGATCTTAAGCGATCATCTATTTCTCGAAAAATAGATATATCTCAATAAATAATAAATATAGAGGGACCGGCTAGCCGCGAGACTTGGCCGGGAAGATTTCAATCTTCTGAGTTAACCAAGGCGGACATCGGCTGGCTCTTGGATGGGCGACCAGGCAGGACCACGCTTGGGGACGGGCTGTCGCAGTCCACCTGAGACCTGGGAACCCTCAACATCAGCTGCGGGCGTGTGGTCCCCTATAAATAATAATGAGGACAGAGTGATATATCTCGGTAATTCAGTACCATGCTATTGTCACAATTATAACCAAATATAAAAATAAACATATTTTGGCAACAAATTAGAAAACACACTGTATAGTAAATTAATGCATAATAATTACAACTTTTACAAAGTCAAATAAGTTCCATGTTAATAATGAATAAATTCCGGATGCTATAAAGGATGTAAGATATCTTATATCATTTATTGGCATCACAGTTTATTTGCTGAGTAAAGATATTTCGAATGGAACTTTAAAGGAAGTAGAAAACATTGAACTTATTGAATAGTGAATCTGCTAGACTTGCTTTTATCCCCGGGTGACAAGAAAATAGGAAATGGAAGGTCTTTGTGGGGAGATAGCAAGCTGGGAAGCGTTAGTGGGTTTGCAGAATTGTGATAGACCAGTTAACACGTCTTCTGAAGCCATGGGGGTAGATTTAGTGAAAGGAATAATATAAGTAACATTAATTTATTAAATAGTGATATGTGTTCCTCAAAGGTGTCACAGCAATAGTATGAATAAATAAATAAGTTAGTTGTAGTGAGAGAATGTGGTTTTATGAAAACTAACCCAAAGGGTTACGAGAAACGTAACACTATCATACATAAATTGTAAGGGACTTTGCCACCAAGCTACCTGCAATAAATAGGATAGTTTGAAGAAAAGAACTCTAAGTAAAAAAAGGAGGAAAGTACAAGGGGCCTAATGAGGCTTAAGTGCTGTAGTGGAGGTGAACCGACCTATATACATACATACATAATAGATATTTTAACATTTTTCAAAAAAGTTATTGCTTCCCATGAGCTATATCTACCTCAAGTAACAAGTATGGAAACGTTATAGTTAAGTACTAGTACAATTTCTAAAGAACCCGTTTTTTAGTGGTATTTTCGATATAACTAGAAAAGCACGAGAAATATCGAAAATTATTATAGGAGCATCTTCAAAGATTTTTTACTATCTTCTACAACTCCATTGTTTAACTTTTTTCGATACATGCTATAGTTTTTCAGTTATTTAAAAACAACCGTTTTTTACAGCTACCAATTTATTTTCTAGGTTGGGTTTGCCATTCAGGCGCGAGTTGAAAGAAATAGAAACTTAAATTTCATTTCCTATACTACCATTTTTTTATCCATTTTATGTCACTACTTGTCTAGAATGCTTGGACTAAATAATAAACATTTAATTAGAGCTATGTCAGCTATGTTTTGAACAAAAAAAC
>CAXKVY010002713.1:0-45000 GCA_964058915.1 Tetropium fuscum
TATTTTCAGTAAACAATTAACGACAAAACCACACTCTGCAATTAAATCAAATAAGGCGAACGGCAAAGTCTGAGCCAAAAACGAGTCGAAAAAAAATTCCGTGATTTCGAGGTTTTTTTTAAATTATTTTCAGTAAACAATTAACGACAAAATCGCACTCTTCAATAAAATCAAACAAGGCGAACGGCAAAATCTGAGCCAAAAAACGAGTCGAAAAAAGATTCCAAGCCGAAACCTGGGTTGCCCTGCTGAGATTTCGTGATTTCGATTTTTTTTTATTATCAGCAAACAATTAACTATAAAATCGCACCCTTCACGATGATTAAATCAAACAAGGCGAACGGCAACACCTGAGCCAAAAAACGAGTAGAAAAAAATATCTCCAAGCCGAAAACTCGGTTGCCCTGCTAAGATCGCGTGATTTCGAGGTGTTTTGTTCATTATTATCAATAAATAATTAACGACAAAATCGCCCTCTTCACGATTAAATCAAACAAGACGAATAGGGATTTAATCGTTTGCCCCAAACAAGGGCAACCTAGTTCTCGACTAGGATAATTTTTTTCGACTCGATTTTTGGCTCAGATTTTGCGGTTCGCCTTGTTTGATTTTATCGGTCAGAGTGCGATTTTGTCGTTAATTATTTATTGATAATATTTATTGATAATAAATAAAAAACCTTAAAATCACGGAATTTTCGGCTTGGAAATTTTTTTTTCGGCTCGTTTTCTGGCTCAAATTTTGCCGTTCGACTTGGTTGGTTTAATCGTGAAGAGAGCGATTTTTCCGTTAATTATTTATGGATGATAATAATAAACAAAAAACCTCAAAATCACTGAATCTCTCTCAGTGGAACAACGCAGGTTCCGCTTGGAAAATTCGTTTTTTGACTAGTCTTCTGGCTGATAGTTTGCCGTTCAACTTGTTTTATTTAATCGTAAAGAGAGCGATTTTGTATGTGTTTATCGATATTAATAAACAAAAAACCTCGAAATCTAGAGCTCTCAGTGGGGAAACCGAGTTTCTCGCTTGGAAAAGTCTTTTTTCGACTCGTTTTCTAGCTGAGATTTTGCCTTTCGACTTGTTTGATTTAATCGCGAAGAGTGCGATGTTGTCGTTATTTGTTTATTGCTAAACAAATAACGGCATTAGACAGCGGCGGCTGGTGAGGGAGGGCCACGGGGCGCCGCCCTCCCTAGGCAAGTGACTATGTACATGTAACTAAACATTGTTTCAAATTTGTACTTTTTTCTTCAAATTCAATTCTATTAAATAAAACATTTACTAACTACTAATTAATTAACGTCTAATATACGTATATTTAGTATCTTATTTACAATATTTACATTTGCGTTCAGCGCCCACACTATTATACAGCGCGCCCGCACCGACTATGGAGAAAACTGCCGGCCGGGTGTCGAGGCTGAACGCTGAACGCCCAGCCAGCGGCCAAGCTTCTCGTAGCAAATAGTCGGTTGCCATAGAAACGGCACGCATCTTATCACGCGATTTTAAACGGGATTGCGGGCGTAGCTCGACCAGCCCACACTCGTACTCAAACGGTTTACTCGTACTCAAACGGTGCTTAATTCTCTCTCCACAACATTCATTTCTCCGCATTATATTCAGTTTTAGGTAACGTGTAACGTGAATATAATGTACCATATGTAACCATTCGTCAGCGGCAAAAAAACGGCCAATTTTAAGCTAATTTATTTTTTTAAATAATTTTTTTAGTATGTGTCCTGCTGACTTCATACCTATGAAGTTCACCCGATATAAAAAAAAGGTTTAAAGAGCAGCCAAAAAAAAAGAAAGTTTAAGGAGCGGCGTTTTTTCTTTCACGATTAATTAACGGCTAAAAAACGGCAAATGCTTATGTCATAGCGAGACTGTATTTTTAAGGTGCAATGTCCAAAATGCCTTTTCTGCTTTGGGTGCCTAATTATCTCTCCACAATATTCATTTCTCCACAATATTCATTTCTCCACATTATATTCAGTTTTGGGTAACGTGTAACGTGAATATAACTGCTACATTATTAAACTACATATCGATTAAATATAATAATTCAGCATAATGAAGATATCACTAGAAACTGACATATTCTTGGAAATATAATAGACCGCATTAAGTTTTATGGCATATTTAAAACCGAGTTTGAATTCGCTTTAAGGGTCATAAATATTATCATTACCATGACATTTTGTTGTTCATAATGTCATATATTTTTTCTGTACTCAATCCTCGATATTAACCACTTTAAAAATTGTGGAAAAAATGGGGTTTGGGAAGCATATTTTGCTAAAAATTGCTCTGGGGCCGCCAGAGCTCCCGCTTTAATTTACGATTTACGAAAAAGTTACGACCCGCCACTGGCGTGAATATTCAAAAAGCGTTTCCTACGAAATGCACAACTAAAAGTATTGAAGCCATTAAGATAAGTACCCGATCTTCAGCATTAACAAGGCTCATTTAAATGATACATACAAGAACCGAACAAATTGGCCTTCACTATGGCTCGTGCACATTAATTCAAATGCATGCGATTTTTCGAGAGGGTAATTTCAAGCAGCCCGTTATATGCAGGCGGCTGACGGCTCCGCCTTATCTCGCCGATTTTTTTGGTAAATTCTTTATCGTATGCGGAGACGCGAATGCAGCGGAATTTCTTGTGCTACATTTGAATACATTACATCGCAAGTAAAATCTGCAAATAAAATCTACGACCTGTCATTTTCCTTGTATTCAACTTGTGGGTAGAATGAAAACTTTTGGTAAGAGATCGTAAAAATATTGAATAAGACGTAAAAATCCGACGTAATTTGTTTTGGAGCGAAGTTTTAGGAAAATAAATGCCTAGGAAAATACCGAGGAAAATGCGAAGACCAGCCTAGCGGTATTCAACCATAAAAAATGTTTTACAGGATTTCGCCAAGGGTCTGAGATACAATACAGATTATTAAAATGAAATGTTGCATTTTGTATCGTACGAAGTTTCAAGGACATGAATTGAAAAAACAGTTCAACGTAATTGCATGCAGTCGTCCATTTAACTCTCCATCGTTAGTTTCTTTTATGTTTGATTGTTTAGGAGAGGATTGTGTTTTTGCTCTATTTATTTTTAAACAATGCAACGAGCTGTCATTCTGATCCGGTATTGAAACCGCAAATTGAATAGTCTGATATGGCGTTGAAAATAGCGCAAATCTAAGTAATTAAAATGGCATATTTACCGAGTATGCCTACATATAATCATTCGCCCCTTCTTATTTCTATTGGTTTAGTGGCCTTACAAAATAATAGCATGTGGTGTTTATTTAGCCCAGTCATTTTGGACTGTTTGAACCAAAAAAAATGACGGGTAAAAACTTTTGAGGCAGTTAAAGGTAGCCATACACATACAGTTTTTCCTCAAGGTTTGGACTGGGCAGTCGAAACTGCTGCTGCTGGTAGACCGTACAATCCACAAAATCCTATTCGAAAAACCATTGTGATTACCTGTACAGGCCTGTCTGAACAGGCCAATCTCGATGTGTGTGGTAGTATAGTAAGTCCATTTAGCAGTTTTCCGATGTGCAGCGTGCATGATTGTTTAAATATGACCCGTCAATTTGTAGAAGACTTCATTAAAATATACGAAAGTGAGCCTTGCCTTTGGCAAGCAAAGTGTAAGGAATACCACGACAGAAATAAGAAAGATGCTGGATACGCAAAACTGACAGAAAAACTGAAAGAGATTGACCCGAATGCTACAAAAGATGCTGCCATTAAAAAAAATAAATAACCTAAGAAGCGCCTACAGAAAAGAAAATAAAAAAGTTAAGGACTCTTTGAAGTCAGGAGCGTCAGCTGATGCCATATACAAGCCGAAGCTGTGGTACTTTGGGTGGTACTTTGGGAACCCCTTTAGCTCGGAAAGGAGATTTATATGGGAGTATTTGCTTCTCTTCATTAGCCATTCCTTCGCCCAGACACCTCTTAATATTCTTTATTTTTCGCGTGTTTTAGCACACTTTGTCACCATAAGCCAACCAATTAGCACCAAAGCATCATCGTCTGTAGATGCCATGGCTATACGAGTCACGAACTGGCGTAAAAACCTTTAGGAATCCTAGCCCGTATGTGGGCACCGTTCGGATTAAGGAAATCCTCAAGGCCTGGACTGCGCAGTTTTGCCATGAGAAAAAACCGTATGTGTGTGGTCGCCTTTATTACATTTTCCCTTCAAAGTATATGAAGAAATCGTATTTTGGCCCATCAATTAATTATGGGAAGTGTCCGCCATTTTGGATTTGGTGTTTTTGTCGGTTTGCAAGCGTATTCTGCGTTTCTCGATAAAAAAAAGAAAAGTAAAAAATTAGTTTTGCAGAGAATTTAATTCTCTATAGTAGTACTCATGTATTCAATTGTTTAAAAAAATTATTTATTGCTAATAATAAGCAAAAAGTGTGAAAAATTGGGAGAGGGGTAGTTTTTCAACTTTTGGCCCATTTTTACTGAAAATAGGTGGCACATTTAAATGACAAATTTATAGAGCATTCAATTCCCAGCAGCTTACGTATATACAAACAAGATTAAAAACAAACCTAAATACATACTTTATCCTGAAAAAACTGCATTTTCTCTCTCGACTTTTTCTTTCTCTTCTTTTCTTTCTCTACTTTTCTTTCTCTTCTTTTTTCTCTCTCGATTTTTTAAACTATCTAAAACTTACTCTTACCTCGATTTATGTTCCATATATCGGCGTTTCTCAAACTTTTTTGACGGCGGAGCCCCTATGAGTGTAATTTAATATGACGAAGCCCTAGTGGGTATCCAGAGCTCTATTTTTGTTAGTGCAACCGGCGCAGGCGAAAATTTTTGAAATTTTCAAGGTCACGCATTTTCCTAACACTCAGAATTTTCATGAAAAATATATTTTTTTTAAAATATAGACTTTCACGACAAACCTTTTTTTTGACAGTAGGTAGGTAATATCTTTTTAAAGAACACTCATTTTTGCTGTCATATTATCGGAGATTATAAGAGAAACAATTAAAAATAGTAAAATAAAGTGGTAACGTGTACTTTTCCGGAGCCCAGCATGTTATTTAGTTGCAAACAGAAATAAAAAATAGGTGGGAGTAAAACTAAAATGAATTAACCTATTTTTTTAAATTTTTATTGTGCTTTTAGCAGAAATACCTTTTTTTGCTAGGTCTGCATGGGCACTCCTGTTTAAGATTGCACCAAAATTCTGCTACTGATTGCTTTTCCTGTTTTAGTGAAGAATCAGAAGTGAGATCTATAAGTTGTTCGTATTCTTGAAAGGATAAAGTTTGGGGCTTTTCATTTATAATAAAAGGATTTTTCACCCAAGAATATTTTTCCAGATTGGTACCCAATTCAGCAGGAAAGTACCGTGTTACAAGCTACTCATGTTTCTAAGATGATTAGCAATGTCGTTAACTATTTCTTGAGGTAATTCTTCTGTATTCATCTCTTCACAAACCTCCTTCAATGTCGGGAAACAGTCAAACTCCCCACTTTCAACGCTGCTAAGCCAAAGTTGTATTTTGCTTAGCAAGCAGCGAATCGAACGTGACGTACTGTGCGAAAAAACTTGGAAAAAATAGGTATATCTCCCGAACCTCGAGCACACCGTCTTATACTCCCACCACGGTCATAATCACTGTTGGCAAATAATACACTACAACTTGCCGAAGTCTCTCTCGGAGTCCCTCCACAGCGCTTGCGGAGCCCTGGGGCTCCGCGGAGCACACTTTGAGAAACGCTGCCATATATCATTTCAGGGAAGAAAGGGCTCTGAATCTCTGAAAGAGCTCTCTGCGTGTCGATATTGTAACCAGCTCTTTAGATTTTTCGTGTCGACATATCTTTGCATATGCTTGTGACAAATCTATTTTTGAATTACATTAATTTTGATTATACCATGTCCATAAAGTTAGCAGGTCAACTTCTGCAAATCGATCTCGCTATGGCATAAACATTTGCCGTTTTTAGCCGTTAATTAATCGTGAAAGAAAAAAATTTGCCGCTCTTTAATTTTTTTTATATCGGGTGCCCTGCTAACTTCATATGAAGTTAGCAGGTCACATATATAGAGTTAAATAAAAATAAATCAAGTTAGCTTAAAAAATGCCGTCCTTTAGGTGTTAATTAATCGTTTTTAAAAATGTCTTCCCTTACTTAAAATTTCACCGCACGCCCCTGCTAGCCACTATTTATTTACCAAATATTTTCCTACTCTACGTACTTGTCAAGTGTCAAGACAGGGCGTAATTACCAATATTTGCCAACTGTGAATAAAATATTACAGTTATGTATTTACATATAGATACAGGTACCTTTGAATTACCCATAACCCATACATGAATTATTATTAGAGGTTACAGGTTATGGTTTGGTTAGGTAGGTATATTATGCTAGCGGCATCGTGATTTTCATCGCCTGAAATTGCAATTATCTCACTCAATTACATGCAAATCAAGCATGTGCATCAGGCACCAGGTATAAAATATAATCAGAAATTCTAATAGGCGTAATTAAATTTCCTAGCGAAAACAAGCCAGACCATTCGTAATACCGCGAACATCTGTTTCGTTTTCACTTTCGTTCCGCAAATTATTAAATCAAACAGAGCCGTATATAGGCCTAACCCTGAAATTGGCAAATTTATATTCCCCGATTACAGGCATATTACACGCTTACATACCTTGTGATGGGATATGCAGCCGGCTAAAAAAATCCAATTAAAAACAGAATATAAACAAAAATCACAGTAAACACAAACTAAATAAACCAAATCCCGGTAACAAATTGAACAAAACAAAACTAATTATTTTTTATAAGGCATTTAATTCAATTAAAAAAGTCACACTTGAATAACGCCGTCCGATTGTCAATCAAAACATTAACACATGTTACGATAACTAGCTTTCAAAACAACGAACACCTCCTCCGCCGCGATTCGAAGCACACTATGTTCTTGCGCGATGAGATAACAGCGCGAACCGTCCGCTACGTTGGATAACAGAACTCAAATTTTAATCGAAGTTTATGGTGGACACGGCGCATGTAAACGCTTGCGCCCACCTTACACACCTTTATTTTCAATGTTTTCAAGAATTCCCATTTTAACTCTCCATTTGCCGCTTTTTTAAGCACGTTGTTGCAAAGATGAACCTTATCCCATAATTATAAACACAGATTGTGATAGGTAGGTATATATTTTACAATTTCATTTTGTATAATTTTGCTCAAAATATTTTTGTTTACTCTAGATTTAGGTACGCTACCGTATAACGTATAGGTAATATACTTACGTAAAAATATACATGTATGGGAAATTGAAACAATAAAATTAATATTACATTTATGTCATTTATGTGTATATAGGTAGATTGATACCTAATTAAAGTTTTTTTTCTCACTCGTGTCTTACCGAGCCACAATGTGATCAAAACTTTGACAATTTGAATTTGATATTAGTTATTTTTAATTATAATTACCCTAATGATTATTTTCATTTGAGAACGTCACCAAGTATAACTTATACAGTTTATAGTCACTGTATAGGTTTATAGTCACCCTATACAGTTTATAGTGGAGTCTGAAACACTTCTTGGGGCTAATACTTCTAAGGAAAACATGTTTCTTACGATCTTACGTAAGATTCAAACCCAATCCATTAGGGTCCATTTAACACCCAGTCGCGTCCTGTCAAGTCGGACGCTACTGGATTGGAAATATTAACTTATCCAAGAAGACTAGAACAAGGAGATCGAGCTCGCGTTTTTCAGGCGCCACAAAATACGTCGAAAGATAAACATAATGGCGGCGGACTTACCTTAACCTGAGAAAGTACATTGGCCAGTAAAGCACGAAGGCTGACGGAGACTCCCGAAGCTTGGTAGGGCGCCACTAATCCCCTAGCGGATTTCGACTCGACGTCATTTGTGTCGTTCTCTCAGTACCTATTTTACGCGAGCTCGGTCTCCTTGTTCTAGTCTTCTTGAACGTATCGTTAAAATAAAGGCAATGTGTAAATCTAATTTCACACTAAACGGTTGGCGCGTCACGTCCATCCAGTCCGATCGCGTCAAGACTTGTCAAGACTGATTGCGACTCAGCCGGTTGAATTTCTAATGACAGTCTTGACAGTCGTGCAGACACTTTTCTTGAAAAAGGGATATTTAGTGGCTTTAAATGCTCATCCCAGTCCCATAGTAGATTCTGAGAAAACCGAGAAAGGAAATATTGACGATTGACTGGACTGTGCGACGTGACTGGTTTGGTGTGAAATGACCCAAGGAGTATTCAGTTGCAAGTTATATACTTAGATATATTGGTATACTCATTATGTGCTTTTCTTTTTTGTTCCCACATATTAAGATTTCACATCAGTGCCTGATGTTCTTTCCAGGTCAAGAATGGTACTCCCTACGAGCGAAAAATATATGTCCCCTATAGAAAGATATATCCCATCTCGTTGGTACGCCACTGTCATACACATAAAATTGACATAACTGGTAAGATTTCTAATTCCGCGCGATAAAATATCAAATTCCACAATACTATATAAAAGACGTATAAATATTTGTTTTATGAATGTCATAAAAGAATTATTGTGCATACAATATAATACCGTATAGGCCAAGATATGTTAGCCATTTTTACATTTATTTTCCTATACTCGCTTTAATATGGCAATTCCGGAAATATTTATTTTTATAGTTAAAACATATCGCAGCCGGAAAGCTGACATAGAAAGCATATCTCTCTTTTTAAATTATTAGAAATAACGCGGCATCTGTTTTCATTTGAAACAATCGTGTAAACCCGGTAATCGTTCCTCTGCCTTTATTTAGCAGCATAGGTTGGCATTGTTTAAAAAACTGTAGCACATATAATAATAATACTCATACGTATCCACCTCTGTGTATACCTACACAAAACGCAAAATCTTGTCAATATCAATTTGAAAACAACAGTAGGTAAGTATTTACATTCAACTGTGGAAAAATCGCGCCGAAAATCATGTTGGCGAGAAATACGTCATGTGATATGCATGCTCATGACTGACCAATTTTGGTTCGGCAACCTGACATCATAGATAATATAAATTGTCTTTGTATCATTCAGCGTTTAATCATAACAAGTCTATGATCATATTGGAATTTGGAAGAGATAGTGGATTTTTGCGTAATGGAGAATTGATATTTTAATCCAAGAAGACCGGAGACCACCACGAGGAAATGAATTCTGAAGTAGGTATACGAGAAATGGTTTGCCGGCGTACTTAAACATCTGCAATAAGGAAATGTCGTTATGGATAATGCATAGCCGATAATGTGAAGAAACACCCCAGCAATCATGGAGAAAGAGAATCATGAGATTCAAGAACGGTTGACAAAAAAGCTAACGCTGCTTTAGCAAGGCTAACGAATTACTTGAAGGCGGAATTATTGCAAGTTGCTAAGGTACATATCCATAAATATAAGAAACTGCAGTGGATGAACAGACATTGACAGTCACATTGTTGAGATTACCTACCTATCACTGCGAATTTAACCTCATTGAATTGATCTGGGCCCAAGTAAAAGCGGAAGTGGCGAGAATGAATCGAACTTTAAATTAGATGTAGAAAGCCATCTTCGAGGAGCAATGGAAAAGTCACAGTAGAAAATTGACAGAAGTGTATTAAGCATGCGATGAAAGTGAACAGTGATGGTGAAGGTGAAGTGGAAAGTGACTGAAAATAGTGATTATATTAATAAATATTGATATATAAAATAGTGATATTAATGTCTCGTTTTTAAGTATTAAGGCGTTTTTACTTTTTGTTGAGAATTTTTTGCTTTATTTTGGAATATACATTTATTTTATTTTTCCGTTTTCAAGTTTTTGTTTAACGGCTATATTTAGCTGTTTTGTACATATTTATTTTTGTTTCTTGTGGAAAATAATATGGCTACTGGCGAACCACCCACTAAAAAATGGTAACTCGCTGAAAGCAGTACTTCATGAGTGGCATGGAAACTTGCATTCAATATTAGCTGCGGTGTTTAAAATATGCATATAAAAACCTTCTACTTTCGACCCCCTAAAAAAAATGCCTACGTCCATTAGCACTTTGTAGGTCAGATTTGCCGTCATTCAACTTACCACTTGTATATATCAAGTCCTGTTTTTTATTGACAAGTCAATGGCAGAGTTTGGTGCATTTCTGAATTAAAAGTAGGTACTTCTTATTTGTAATGTTTAATTACAAAAATGACAAAAATTAATGAGTCAGTCACCTTCGTGAATAAACAAATCAATGATCAAAATTCACCCATTTTGTTAGAGTTTAAATTGGATAAAACCCTGTCATTATTTTGCTTTAAATTAGTTTTGACCTTTGATTCTTATTTCATATTAAGTCATCAAGTCAGTGGCGGCTCCTCCATTAGGTTAATGACCCCCCCAATATATTTCCACACACAAGCATAATAATGATATACCTAAATAAAATAATATATTTTATTAAGATCTTTTAAATTTGGAATTTCACTTTATTATCCTAACTATTCTAAGAGTATAAACTCGACCAATTACTCATTCCGCATTATTAATTATACCGTTACCGATGCATTGCTTTGCATCTCCTTGATGGTACTGGTTTTCGTATTGGGCTGGCAGCCAGGAATGACCGCATTGTTTTAAATGTAGGCGAAAATCAGCCGAGTATTCCTGATCTAAATTGCATTAGGTACTGCAGGCTTTCTGAAGCAGTATGATGTGGCTTGGGTCAACAGCCATGCCGTGGCAAATTTAGTATTGTTCGAGGCGATTTGTGATTTTGTTCGTTATCAGTTTCTTGTAGATCGCGTGATATATATTTGCCTGCATCTATTTTTCGTTGGTGTTTCTTGTCTCGGTTTGGTGGTGTAAATTAATATTTAAAAAAATGCGGATTAAGACTTTAAAAGCCGCCAATGAGCGAGGATTGAACTAAAATTTAAGACTGTTTAGGTGAGTTAACACATATTTATTGTCATATATGCTCTTATTTTTCTATAAGTTGCTGTCACAGCTTTGCCATTTATTACGTATTACGCCGTGTTTTTCTTGCAATTGACCCCCCAAAAAATTGACCACGAGCCGCCACTGATTAAAGTAGATTTATATCAAGAGTACTTCATTTTCCACTTTGCATATTTTATTGACTGGTCAATGCAGTGTCCGTAGCGGTGGCAGTGGCATGATCTGTCAAAAGTAGTTCAAACGTACTTTAGTCCCATATAAGCTGTATCAGTGGCGACGCATTTCCGCTACCTTTGTCAGGCACATGAATCCAAACAATACTCGTTATATGTGTAGGTTCACCGAATTTTTGCATAGACCTTGGATAACAAACGTTTAAGGCATATGCGCTTTTTACAGCATTTTCAGTAAGGAAAAAGTTATCGAGTCCCAGATGGCTTTGGGATGAAATAAGACACAATGCGGGTGAAAACGTGACAATTTCATAGAGAAAATGCTTTATTAAGATGTCATAATAACACTGTCATTAGTGAGTAATAACGGTTAAAACACTAACAATAATCAAAATGTTTAGACAAAAATATTTTTATTGTGAATTTAATGAAAAAAAGTATCACATACAGTTCTCAGAGTCGCGGAAGTCTATATACAATAATTATGAATAACTTGAGAAGGGACAAATTTATACCTAATTGAAAGTAGGTATATCGCGTTGCGAAAATATCTGTAAAAATCAAATCAACTTCACAAACATATAATCCAGTATAACGTCATACACATATAAAAAATAATTATAATGATATAACTATAACTTTCAATTTAACCCTGAAATGTTAAAAAAATAGCTTTTAAAACAATAATTAATTTCTTTAACTAAGTGGAAGGGGGCGTGTGTAGAGCGACGTGAAGGGCTTGCTGCAGCTCGCTGGGCATGGCCTGCACCAGGCTTTGGAAAAACGTCTCGTCCGATTGGACTTGCCTAACGATGTTTAACATTCGAAAACCCTCGGGCTTTCCTGGATCTATTGCTTCTCTGAAGAACGCTTCCGCTATTATGTTTATTATTCTTGGAATATTTGAATTACTGGAACCTGAAAATAAACAGCGATAGCATCTAGTCAACGATAATACTCAGCCACTTACCTAAAACGTGTTGGTTGTTCTGTTCTATAAGATCACATAAATAGCCGTAGACGTGCGGCGCCTCGTCTGCATCCTCTATAACGGGCAGCCATGAAAACCACAATGGAATAATTTCGTTGAGATTAATTTGGGAATTATTGTATTTCATAATTTTAGTAACAGCCGATATAGCATTTTCAGTCGCATTAATATTCCTAGAGTCTTTTGATTCGGGATCGCTGATCACCTCCACCAGCACCGGTAAAATTTTCGCTAATTCCGCGGCAAACTGCTCGCCCCCGTACTGGGCTAGAACTCCCCATCCGTAAGCGGTGGCCTGGCGTACCTCGCAACTCTTGTCTTTCACGTAGACGGCCAGAGGTTGAAGGAAGTACCCCTGGTACTTGGCGCAAGCCGGTCCGCTGAATTCGATGACGTCGTCGAAGATGCAGAGCCCCCATTGCCGGTCCGCCCAACCGCTGCCCGGGGATAGCAGGTTTACAAAATGGGGGCAGATCTGGTCGAAGAACGGCAGGAAGTTCTCTCTATAAACCATGAACATGGCGTGGATCACGTCGGCAATCTTACTCAGCACGTATATGTCGTCCGATTCTTCGTCTTCTAGCTGCTCCTGCACTTCCTAAAATCAATATTATGTACTCAGCAAAATGTTTTGCATTTTGTTAAAACTATGCAATTATTATTACTAGCAATGACTTTTCGCTATAAGCCTCTTGTGTCTCACAATGCCTCAAAAGAGCTGAACTCAATACATTCACAAGTCAATTGCAGTGTTTCGAGCATATCATGGAGGTAAGTAACTGTTATAAAATCTAGATAAAAGTAGGTCAAAAGTAATTTTTTGCGGTTTAACACTTTTTTGTTGATAAATTAATTAACGGCAGAGTTTGGTGCATTTCTGTGTCTAAAGTAGTTCCAAAGTACTTCCTATTTATGATTTTTAATATTGACAGTCGATCACCTTCGTGGATTAACAAATCAATGATCAAAATTCACCCATTTTGTTGTTTGTTAATTTTGTTACAATGAATGAAACCCTGTCATTATTTAGCTTCAAATGAGTTTTGACCTCTGATTCCCATTTGATAATAAAGTAGATTTATATCAAAACAGTAGTAGTTCAAAAGTACTTTAGTTCCCACTTTGCGTTTTTTTGTTGACTAGTCAATGTTCAGTGTTTCACGGTGGTAACTCTGATCTGTCAAAAGTAGTTCAAAGGTACTTTTGTCCCTACACGCTGTTTGGTGGTGACATATTTCCATTTGATTATAAAGTAGATTTACATCAAAAATAGTTCAAAAGAGCTTTATTTTCCACTTTGCGCTGTTTTATTGACTAGTCGATGGCAGCGTTCAGTGTTTCGTGGTGGTGGTAACTGAGATCTGTAAAAAGTAGTTCAAAAGTACTTTCGTCTCTACACGCTGTATTGGCGGCAACGTATTTCCATTTGATAATAAAGTAAATTTATATCAAAAGTACTTTATTTTCCACTTTGCGTTTTTTTATTGTCTAGTCGACGGCAGCGTTCATAGTGTTTCGTGGTGGTAACTGTAATCTGTCAAAAGTAGTTCAAATGTAATCTTGTCCCTACGTCCTTTATGCTGTATTACTGGTGACAGGTTTCAATTTGATAATAAAATCGATTCTTTTCAAAAGTAGTTCAAAAGTACTTTATTTCCTAGAGCGTGTTACAATTGACTAGTCAATTGCAGTATTCATAGTGTTTTGTCGCGGTAACTGTAATTGTTAAAAGTAGTTCAAAAGTACTTTTGTCACTACACGCTGTATTGGCGGTGACGTATTTCCATTTAATAAGAAAGTAAATTTATATCAAAAGTACTTTATTTCCCCCTTTGCGTTTTTGATTGACTTGTCGATGGCAGCATTTATAGTGTTTCGTGGCGATAAATGTGCTGTTAAAAGTAGTTCAAAAGTACTCTTTTCCCTACATGCTGTATTAGTAGCGGCGAATTTCCGCAATCTTAGTCAGGCACATGAATCCCAACAATCCTTGTTATACATGTGTTTCCGGAATTTTTTTCATTGTTTTATTTATTAAACATTATTTGTGTGAAATCATGTATTTCGTTTCAGCCCACACGTTCAAGGGCTGAATCACAGAGCGCCAACACCTGCCAGGGCCCACCGAATCGCGTTTTTTTCTTTATTTCACTTTTCAACAACCCCCTCCTTAATAAAAATAATTTCGCAAGGTTTCATAAAGTGTAAAATACAATAATGCTATGCAATGTAATATAATTGAATTACCACATCAACATTGAACTAGTTTAGTTTTAACATACCGTTAATTGTTTTCACTAACCTCATCATAATCCTCATCGAGATGCTTCTTGTGCCTGTCGTTTGCCCTCTCAAAGTGATCCTTCATTAGCTTGTCGATAATCCTAAGAATTTCAGTCATGGATTCCTGATCTATGTAAGTTGGTCCTAGTTTTTGAATACACCTGGCCAGCGAGTCGAGCATTACCATGAGAACGTCACTCTCGGGCTCAGTATCGATAGCCTTGAGGAGTTCCGGACAGATGAACGTCCACATGTCACCGACAAACGCGGGTCCCTTGCACGTGCCGCATTCCAGCAACCAGGGCAGGGACTCGGCGGCCGCGTTTCTTACGCCGTCGTGAAAGTAAAATTTGAGCATAGGCACCATGAGCTTGACGGTCGCCTCGGCGTAGTTTGCAAAGCCCTCTTTCAGCTCCCTGGCGTAGCAGACCAGCATACTGCAGGCCGCCGCTTTGTCCTCCAAACCTGCAAAAACCCAGAAAAGCGGTAACTAACGAGGTAACTAACTAGTAACTACTGGTATACTAAATTAATCAGTGAATATGAACCTGAATTTTATTTTTTTTTTCATTATTTTCTTTTTTTTTATTTACCTATTTCTTTCTTTTTTTAAATTTTTTTTAAAAAATTTTATATTTTTTTTTTATTTTGCGCTTTCTTCCTTTTTCAATTTTTTTTTGTTTTTTATTTTTATTTAGTTTTTTGTTAAGTATTTCTTACCGGCAGTGCGTATTCCAAAATTCTTCTGTTCCCCCATGGACACAAATTGCCAGTCCTCATCCCCTTCTACTCCTTGCATATCGTCATTGTCTAGGAGAGCGACGTCCGGCTTCATCGCAGCGGTTCTCATCACCGGTTCCATCACCAGTGGTAAATAGGCTTCAAAATTCTTACCGAGAACCTACAAACAATTTAAAATTACTTTAAATTAGAGAGTCTCATTGAATAAAAAAAATTTTCTTGCGTCAGAGTAACCGAAATAGCATATAAAAATTATTACTTTGCAAATTCTAGACCAGGCGGAAATCAGATAACTTGTCTGCGGATCATCGTCGGGTAATTCGGCCCCATCGCCGTGCGTTTTCAACAGCATGTCCATCACTTCCGTGGCGTCAACGCTGAATTTCTTCGACCCCACGGCCATGCCGATCAAGGTAACGCACTCGATTGCCTTACCTGTAAATGATGTCCTGATGAATTACGGAACCTCACAGGGTGTCGCAAAACATACCTCTTAGCAGCTTGAGCTCTTCTTTGTTAGCGTTCTGTATAATGTACTTTAAGCAAGGCATCAATCGGTCATAGTAGGCGATGAACTCGGTCTCGGCTGTGTCCGCGACGCTGGCGATCGTCGTCACCACCTGCTCCAGAACCAACTTAGTCCCCTTTTCCACGAGCTCCTTGAATTTGGCCGTTAGAATTCCCTCCAGCTTGCCCATCAGGGCGTCCAGGTAGCCGCTGAGGATGTGTTTCGGGCAGTCCTCGGCAAAATTCACCAAAGCCGCACCTGAGTTAAGAAGAATACTACAGAGTTGAATTGTGATTTTTTTTAAAAATTTTTTTGTTTTAATTTTATTAATTATAAAAAAATACAGCTTGCCAACGATGCACGTGAATTTTTTTGCGTTAAGCAAAATACTAATTTGATTTTTTTTTATTTTTTTATTTTTGTTTTTTTATTTTATTGATTATAAAAAAAATACAGTTTGTCGACGATGCACGTGAATTTTTTTGCGTTAAGCAGAATAATAGTTTGATTTTTTAAAATTTTTTTTTTAAATTTTTTTTATTTTGATTTTTTTATTTTATTAATTATAAAAAAAAATCAGTTTGCCAATGATGCAAGTGAATTTTTTTGCGTTAAGCAGAATACCAGCGAGTTTTTTTTGAAATTTTTGTTTTTGTTTTTTTTATTATAAAAAAATACAGTTTGCGGACGATGCACGTGATTTTTTTTTGCGTTAAGTAGAATACTACAGTTTGATTTTTTTACTGATTTTTTTAAATTTTTTTTTGTTTTTTTATTTTTTTTTATTTGTTTTTTTTATTTTATTAATTACAAAAAAATACAGTTTGCCAAATAAGCACGTGAATTTTTTTTGCGTTAAGCAAAAATAAACCCAGTGATTTTTTTTTAATTTTTTTGTTTTTTTAATTTTTTTTTTGATTTGTTTTTTCAATTTTTTTTATTATAAAAAAAATACAGTTTGCCAACTATGCACGTGAATTCTTTTGCGTCAAGCAAAATACTAGATACAGTTTGAATTTTTTTTCAATTTTTTTTCAATTTTTTTTTTTAATTTATTAATTACAAAAAAATACAGTTTGCCAACGATGCACGTGAATTTTGCGTTAAGCAGAATACTAGTTTGATTTTTTTTTAATTTTTTTTTTATTTTTATTTTAGTAATTATTAAAAAATACAGTTTGCCAACGATGCATAAGGGAAGCTAAATATAGTCCGTAAACCTACCTGCATGTGCTTGGACTCTGGGATTGCCGTTGTCGTCCAGCAGCATGAGCAACCCGGGCACTACACGATCGTGAAACTTCTTCTCAAATACGGGCGCGAAGTCGGTAGACATCTGTCCGACGGCGTTGCAGGCTGCATACCTGACCCTCGGGTGTGGATCTTGGAGGTAACGGAGTACACCCTCCATAACGCCGGGTACCCCGTCCATGATCTGCGGCAGCATCCCTTCCATCTGCTTGTGACAACCCTCTCCGATGGCGCTCAGTGCCATGAGAGCGGCGTGGCGCTGCTTCCAATCGGGACTGGCCAGCATGACCGGGATGCTCTGGGTCACCAGGGGAAGAATGATCTTCCCGCCTAAGTAATTAATGAGGTCGTTAAACAACTTCTTGTAGTTTTAAAAGTATCATCATAAATATTCGTGCGGACGTACCTAGACCGCAGGCTAATCGATCCAACGCAGCCTCGGCAACGACATTATTGCAATCATTGTCTTCGTCTAGAAGTTCATCCGATTCCGCCCAACCGTCCTCGTCCTCAAGGTCCGCCATGAATTGCAAGATTAATGGTATAAGCTGTTCCATGTACTTCGAGGCATTCTTGCGCACCATAGCGGGCGCCATTTCCGCGAGAGTAACCATAACCTAACAAAATTCTGTATCAAACCTCCAATAAAAATATCAACCATAAATGAACGAAATCTGTTACACAGTGTGTATACAATATCAACACAACGCTTTCATGAGAATAGGAACTGACTAATTGGAAAATTCAAAATGGCGTCCCCAAAATGGCAGTCCAAATTCGAGATATTCCATTTCTCACGAATTCTGGATGATTTCTTAAGACGACATCGCGATTTTGACCAATTAGGGACTAATTTTGTTAAAATATATCTAACAATATTTTAAGTAATACATACAGCATGTATTACTTAAAATTATTATTGCCGTCTATTACCGTTTATTCTAAACTGTTCTCTACATATGTGTTGTCTCCTTTTACTACTAGTAAAATAGACAATTTTTACAAAG
This sequence comes from Tetropium fuscum, assembly GCA_964058915.1. Lineage (NCBI taxonomy): Eukaryota > Metazoa > Arthropoda > Insecta > Coleoptera > Cerambycidae > Tetropium > Tetropium fuscum. Next base: position 17,986 of record CAXKVY010002713.1, read on the forward strand.
TTACACAGGAGAACTGTTGCTTTGTCCGATTTGTTCATGTAAAATCAACAGGTTATGGGCCCAGGGCGTTTGTTGGCAAAAACAAAGTTTCACTTGAAAAGATCGAGAAGTCTAACCAAACATCAGAATCAAATAATAATAAGGGGAATGTCTTTGTGAAACAAACCATTTGCAACTTTTTCAAGCAAATTTTTAGGCACCGGAAATATTCAACTATGACAAGAGGAACCTCACTCAAATACTCAGAGAGCAATGAAAATTTTAAAACCAGATGACATATCCAATATTGTCGTACGAAAGTGGACGCTGAATGAATATATTCTAATTTTATGAATGCATTTGAAAAATTAACCAAACATCTCCAAAAAAAAATTTTAAAAGCTTTAAAAAACCATATAGAACCTAAAATTAGTAGTTCATTTCAATATTGTTATTTACCTCGAGGGCTAGCTGCCGCCAGCTATCCAGTGCCCCGGCGTCGCTGAATATCTTCATGCACATATCATAGATGGGCAACAGCTGCGGCCTCAAGTACTTGGGGGTGTTCTCTGCCAAATCAATCAGCACCTTCAAGAGAGTATCGTCGTCTTGCTGCTGAACACTTTTAGCGATCACATGTAGCATAGGGGTGAGTAAGTCAGCGTAATGCTTCAGAATTTGAGTCTCCTTGTCGTTGATTAGAATAAATGCTCCGACTGCGCGGACAGCTTGAAAGCGCACCTCGTAGGCTTCGTTGGGTGCCAGGCTCTGCAGCAGCATCTGCTTGATAAGGTCAAGGTAGTTGTTCTGCTGATTTCCGAATACGCCCGGCACGCTCGTGAACATCTGCAGAGCGGCTTCTTTAAGGACCGGGTTCGGATCGTTGGCGCAATGGAACAGGAACTATAAAAAAAAATTAAGTTTCTAGGGTGCGCGTCAATGTAATCATGCAATTATTGTAGTAGATAAAATTAACATTACAAAAGTTCCTGGGCATTAGACTAATAGTCAAATAGAACCTGTAAATATGTAACGAAATACCTAATATTCTGCAAACAGAGAGAACATTATTGACTTCACATGCCTTTTACAGTATGCATGAATTCTTGCAGTGTAAGTGGTGTTGGTATTATATGATTCTAAATTGTTTGTTAGGATGTATATTAATGTTTGTCTTACATAAATTTATTATTCAAAGAGAGGTACATATTATATTTTAGAGTTGCTGCCTTTCCTGACGCCTTATCCTTGACGTTGCATGGGTTAAAAAAGGATAGCCAACATAATCAATATTACCAACCGCTTTTAGTAACCTCATCTTCGCATGGGAATGCTACGTTTTATTCTTGGTCAGCATTCAACTAAGAGGTCTGTGGTCCAAACTCATATATCCGATGACTTTTATACTAAACTATAACCATCTATGACTGATGTAAGATTAGAAAATATGCTAAAGATCGCTGTTTAAAACCAAATCATCATATTCTTTTATTTATTATTATTTGTGATGCAACCTATTGAAGGCGCTCGGAAAGTCTGTATACACATCAATTTGCAGTTTTTAACAAGCTTTTATTAGCTTCACCTGCATGTTTGTATGTATCTTGTAACAGAATCTTGTAACGAGATTTTCACCCACTTCAAAACGTCAGATTATACTGAAACTTTGCACAAAATGTCAAGGACTGATGACAATACAATAATTTGACAACTTTGTCCTAATGTCCTCACCAGGATCAATAAAAAGGAGAATATAAAAAAATATTCTCACATTGGCGCAATCGCCACAATATAGAATTTACTGAAAATTAGACAATCATTAGATCTCGGACCACACAGCACAAAAATTTATCTTTTTCTTAGCAGATGGTAAAAGTAATAAACATATTTTTTAATGAAAAATATAGTTTTATATAAGTTTATAGTTTAAAAACCTAAAAAAACACGCTTTAGAGGGAAACCGATGTAAAAAGTAAAAAAACCTAAAAAAGAACGCTTATAGCAAACCGAAATAAAAAGTAAAAAATAAATTATAGCTTAAAAAAACTAAAAAACACGCTTTAAAGGCAAACCGAACTAAAAAGTAAAAAATTTATTATAGTTTAAATAAAACTAAAAAAACAGCCTGATATCAATGAAATACCTATTTTTAACAATTGATAATGCGCCCCACACTTTTTTACAAAATCTTAATAGTTAAAACATTATTATTTTTATATTTTAGTTCGGTTTTCCTTTAAAGCGTGTTTTTTTAGTTTTTTTAAACTATAATTTTATTAGCTTCACCTGTATGTTTGTATGCATGTATGTATCGTGTAACGGAATCTTTGAACGAGATTTTCACCCACTTCAAAACGTCAGATTAAACTGAAAATTTGCACACCTATCAAGGATCGATGACAATACAATAATTTGATAACTTTGTCCTGATGTCCTCACAAGGATCATAAAAACGAGGATATAAAAAAATTATCTCACATTGGCGCACTCGTCACAATATAGAATTTACTGAAAATTAGACAATCATTAGATCTCGGACCACACAGCACAAAAATTTATCTTTCTCATAGCAGTAAAACTAATTGCCATATTTTTTAGTGAAAAAAACTATATTTTAAAAACCTAAAAAAACACGCTTTAGATGGAAACCAAACTAAAAAGTAAAAAATTAATTTTAGTTTAAAAAAAACTAAAAAACACGCTGATATCAATGAAATATTTATAACAATCGATCTTAATAGTTGAACGGGATTTTCACCCACTTCAAAACGTCAGATTAAACGGAAATTTTGCACACTTATCAAGGATTGATAACAATACAATACTTTGACAACTTTGTCCTAATGTCCTCACCAGGATTATTGAAAACCAGTATATGAAAAAAATTGTCTCATATTGGCGCATTCGCCACAATATAGAATTTACTGAAAATTAGATATTCATTAAATCTCGGACCACACAGTACAAAAATGTATCTTTTTCGTAGCAGATAGTTAAACTAATCGACATATTTTTTAGCGAAAAAAAACTATATTTTAAAAAACCTTGAAAAAACACGCTTTAGATGGAAACCGAACTAAAAAGTAAAAAATTAATTTTAGTTTAAAAAAATTAAAAAAACGCTTTAATGGGAAACCGAACTAAAAAGTAAAAAATTAATTATAGTTTTAAAAAAACTAAAAAACACGCTGATATCAATGAACCAGGATATAAAAAAATTGTCTCACTTGGCGCATTCGCCACAATATAGAATTTACTGAAAATTAGATATTCATTAAATTTCGAACCACACAGTACAAAAATGTATCTTTTTCATAGCAGATAGTAAAACTGATCAACATATTTTTAAGTGAAAAAAAATAGTTTAAAAAACCTTAAAAAAACACGCTTTAAAGGAAAACCGAACTAAAAAGTAAAAAATAATGTTTAACTAATAAGATTTTATAAAAAAGCGTGGGGTGCGTGCGGACCAATGAAATATTTATAACAATTGATATAATGCACCCCATACTTTTCTATAAAATGTTAATAACATTATTTTTTACAATAATGTTTAGTTTGGTTTCCCTTTAAAGTGTGTTTTTTATTTATTTTAATCTATAATTTATTCATCTAATGTCACGGGTGATGGGTGAAACATACTACAGTCTTCAGTCAGTCAACAAGCGTATAGGAAAAACCGCCGTTGCCACATATAATTCGCAAATTTCTCAATATTCAATTAAAATATCAAATTCCACAATACTATTTAACAGTTGTATATATTATTTATGAATGTCATAAAAGAATTATTGTGCATACAATAATATATTATAGGCCAAGATGTTAGCCATTTTTACATTTATTTTTGTCTACTTTAATTATGGCAATTCCGTAAATATTTATTTTTATAGTTAAAAGCGGCAAAGCCGCTCTATTGTAAACCCAAGTCCGGATATGCCAGCAGTATATCTCTTTTTAATAAATAAATTAGAAAAATTATTTATGATTCTAGAAAAGGGGCAAATACTTAATTCTCAATTAGTTTAAAGGATCATAAATACCACATATAGCTTGATTATTTTATATAATAATAATTTTTATTACCATGCCTTAAATTTAAGTTGGTACATGGGTCCAGAAAAATGAATTTTCCGTCACAGAGCGAGTTTTCTGAATAAAAAATTATTGCAAGACTTTCTTAAGTTCAGTTTTTTCGCCATGATGCCATACACCCCAAGTAATATGCTCTCCAACTGAGGTTAATTAATTGGTAATATAATTCCGTCAAGTTTAATATTTTGCTGTTTCATTCAGGTCAAATCAGGTCAAGCTCTGGTAAAATTTATTAAATTAAATAAGGTCAATATTCTGATGGAAGACCAGCTGACCAAAATCTTTTACCATATGTTTCGTATACTTTATAAGGTTTTTTCTATATGTACAATTAATTTAGTGCATTATGTAAATTCATTTATTTATTACAAACCACTTAATATTCCAACAAATTTTTACCTTGGATAAAGTCCAAGCCATTTCTGTGTACAATTTGAGATTATTATTTGCCAAAACTACCTGCCAAAAACAGACTTTCTGTAATTTTGTTTCCTGATTTTATGGCTTTCTACCTGCTATGGATTATATATGTTCTTGGAAGTGCCCATCAAGGGCCCCATCTAAGGACATTCATTTTAATATATACAATTGCACCCCTGATGATATCATAGCAATGTAGTGTTGCTATAAATATTACAAACATTAGTCACTACATACCTTTGATATGACTAGAAGTATAATTATTGCAATAAAAATACTGAGTGAACATAATTTCAAGAATCACTTCAAATAGTGTAACTAATTACGTTGAATTAAATTAATCATTTTGAATTTAATATGTAACCATTTATATTTTATAAGAGATTTTAGACTTACTTGAAGGAATTCAGGCCACTGGTTGTTCCCTTCATCATCGATTAAATTCCTTGCAACTTCGGCCACGACTTCGCAAACTTTGTGTCGTAGCGGTTCTGTCTGGACCTGTTGTACGGCGAGCAACACTTGCTCCTTCAGCTGGTTTTGACTTTCTACCGGCAACTTGGGGTAAAAATCGATGAAGTCGTTGGAGAAAACCCTTCGCAGCAGAACCGCTGACATTTGTCTAGCCTCGTCTCCCAAATTACCATTGTGGATGGCCCCCAAGAGGTGACTTACTTTTGTTTCGACAGGTAAATTCGAATAGGCATCCTGTATAACAATATATGTTTAGGATGCATAGTGTAAGGAATACTACAGTGAAAGTAAAATGGCAATTTTAAGTGCAAATTCCTAATAATATCATGAAAAACGACAGTTGTTGAAACAATGGCGCTCTTTTTTTGTCTAAATATAGCATAGGAATCATTGCCTATTTAGTAATTAAATGCACTTAATGCGTACTTTGTTAAATCGCGTCCCGTCAAACCAGACGTTAGATGACCGGCAATAAAATTGGAGAAATTACTCGTGATGACTCATGCCCCATTTATGAATATTTAAGAACCATGCTGTTAATGCGGTACACGTTGTGAATGTGAAAAAAAATGTATCAAAAAACTGAAGTATTAAAAACTGTCTTCTGATAAAATCAAACACCGTCTACAAGCACATACTGAAATTAATATTCCACTCACCTCTGCTTGAGTTCTGATATTATTATCCGTAGATAAAAGGGTTGTCAGTATTTGATAAAATTGCTCTTGATCGGCGGCCATGGCGCCTTCACATGAAAGAACAGTGACAACTAATCACTGCGACCAACATAAAACTGCAGATAAGTGGCCCTAGAAAATCGATCACCTAAAATTATTTTTAAAATTCGTCCGAAAATGAACATAGGGTCTATTGACAGAGCAGAATACTTTAACAAATGTATGAAATATATCATAAAACAAAGAAAACTTCAAACATAATTAAATATAATTATTTAAAATATGCTGAAATAAATTTAATCAATGTTGGCAACAACTTTTCCCCCTGTTCGTTAATATGTAGGTTTACAAGTCGAAGGTGAGTTTCAGAAGAGGAAGATGTAAAATGTTACATTTTTGAAAGAATATGTAAAATCCGTTAACTTCTGTTTCTGTTGACAGAAGATAGGAACATGAACATATTTCTGTGACAATTTCAACTCATCCTTTTTTACCAATGTAATTCAGCCTATGAAATACCATATTACACTGACAATAATTTGATATTTTTGTCTTTTGCCGAGTATATATGCACCGTTTGGTTCGAACTAATAAATAAGGTCATGTATACGGTTGCTAGTTCGAATTAATTATGTTAGCTCGGTCAGTAAGTTCGAGCTAAATTGTACGCTAGCGCTTTTAGTGCAGTTCCAAAATAGTTATTTACATTCCAAGCTGCGAAAGCTTTCTTTTATGTGTGAGGCGTAATCTTCCCAGCCAATGGGGTTTCTCAGGTACCGGAACCGCATCAGAACCTTAATTTTCCAATTAATTTGAAACTGGAACCGAATCGGAACAAATATTTTATTTGAGTCCAGGTCCCTGGATCCGGCAGGGGAAATGTGATGTCATCTCTTTGTATTGTGGCAGACGTCTGACAGTTTATTTTCAAGATTCTCAGCATTTTTCCGAGTTATTTGGTGATTTTTATGTGTAAATACTATTTAATAACATATGATTATATTTTGAGACTTTTGATAGGACAATATAAAATTCTATTAGCAACATGACGTCGCGCGGTCGGATTGTAAGTTACGAGGCAACCTATCTAATTTAATCGATCTCGGTCCCTGCCGATATCTAATACTTTTTAGAACTCGCTGGTTTGTGCGCCAATGATATCCACATACCACATATTAGAATTGTTCTGTGTTCTGTGGTGGTGTGGCGATGTAGCATGTCATGTGACGTGTGGTTTAAGTTTTGACATTGAAATGTAACCCTAACCTATATCTGTCACTGTGTTGTGGCACGTGCAAAAATAATAGAAATTTAGAAATGTTTTCTTATAATATATAACTAATAATACGAATATCTACAGACATTGAATTTTTTTACCGTAACAGCCAAAATACCTACTTGTGTTACTACTTAATCCTTAAATAAAAAAGATGCCTAAAGTAAGATCAACGACGGGGGCTCCCCGAAAACAGGGGTTCAATAGATCTAACCATTCTATGAACCCTGAGAGGCCAAAGGATGGGGTGAAAGGGGTAGCGAAGATACGTACTAAAGGAACCATTAAACGGCTGCAAATGTATAGGAATTTCAAAGCAAAACGGGATAAAACTGGAAAAATAATTACACCTGCACCTTTTCAGGTACTCACTTGCCTTTATTAATTCAATAACATACACACAGTTAAAAAAATAACGCCTCGTTATCATATTCTTCTGTTTCTAGGGGTGGTTAGCATCTGGAACTGTAGCCAGAGTCGAACCAAATCAAAAATGGTTTGGTAATAGTCGTGTAATTTCTCAAAACGCCTTGCAAAAGTTCCAAACTGAACTAGGAGCAGCTGTAAAAAACCCTTATCAAGTTGTAATGAAACCGACAACACTACCAATTACTTTACTGAATGAGAAAGCAAAGAATGCGAGAGTTCATTTATTAGACACGGAGAGTTTTGAAAGTGTGTTCGGTCCTAAAAAAAACAGAAAGCGTGTGAATCTTGCAGTAAAAGGTCTAGAAGAACTGACACAGATGGCTGAGAAAAACACTAATGACTATAAGGATGAAAAGGACACCAATATTGTTAAAGATGATGGAGGTGTTCGAGACCTTCCTAGAGATTGGGTTATGGCTGCAGGCCAGTCTAGAAGAATCTGGGGTGAACTATACAAAGTGGTTGATAGTTCTGACGTGCTTCTACAGGTCTTAGATGCAAGAGATCCTATGGGGACTAGATCATCATATCTGGAAAAGTACTTAAAAACGGAAAAACCACATAAGCATTTGATATTTATTTTGAACAAGGTAGATCTTGTGCCTACATGGGTGACACAACGTTGGGTGGCTATTTTGAGTAAGGATTACCCAACAGTAGCTTTTCATGCTAGTATAACTCACCCGTTTGGTAAAGGCTCTTTAATCAATCTGCTGCGACAATTCGGTATGTGTTTTCAGGCTTATAATTCTGTAACTACAAACTTAACATTTAATAATTTACAGCTAAACTCCATATTGACAAGAAGCAGATATCGGTAGGCTTTATTGGGTATCCAAACGTAGGGAAGTCTTCAGTAATCAATACTTTGAGGAGCAAGAAGGTTTGTAAAGTGGCCCCGATTGCTGGTGAAACTAAAGTTTGGCAATACATCACCTTGATGAGAAGAATATACCTCATCGATTGCCCTGGGGTAGTTTACCCGTCTGCTGAAACGGACACTGAGAAGGTTTTAAAAGGTGTCGTTAGAGTAGAACTAGTAAATAACCCTGAGGACTACATAGCACCGGTGTTGGAACGGGTCAAGCCCGAGTATATAAAGAAAACTTACAAAGTAGATGGCTGGCAGGATCACACGGAATTTTTAGAAAAGATGGCGCAGAGATCGGGTAAATTGCTAAAGAAAGGTGAGCCGGATATTGCGAGCGTCGCCAAAATGATCCTTAACGATTGGCAGAGAGGCAAGTTACCATTTTACTGTTACCCGCCAGGATTTGAAAATCCATTACCTCCACCCGAGAACGTGGATGATAAAGTTGAAAATAATATAAGCGTGGTGCAAGACTTTACGAAAATACGCGTGGGCCTTGCCTTTGAAGGAGAAGACGTCAAGTCGCTGGAGCCAATTAAAGACATTGACAAAGCCGTTTCGGAATACTCGGAGGAGAAATCTGAGGCTGACTCTATATTAGAACCAAGCGAGGATCTTGGCGACAGTATTGGGCATAGTCAAAACGAAACCGATGCTACTAGTCAAAATGATGACGATGACGATTCAGAAGATTCAGATATTAGTAACTTTTATTCGGACATGGAAGCTAGTGATAATGAAGACGAAAAACAGTTCGCTGTATCTGCTAGTGGAGACTTTGCTATTGAAGATATGTCTCAAACTAAGACTAAAAAGGAAGTAAACGCTAAGCAAGGTGACGTAGCTGTGATGAAGAAACTCACAAGCAAGCAAAGAAGGGCTGTGGAACGAGCGCAGAAGAGGAAGAAGATCGGCAGTAACTTCTACGAGGTTGCCAATGTTAAGAATAGAAATAGGAATAAAAAGAGAAAAGTTTTGTGATGAGTGTGTACTGTTAATTATTATACGTTATGAGGAAAATCTGTTTGTTTTATCTTATCTTTATCTGGTTTGTGCTTGATTTTCCATGTTTTCCATTCTTGGTCAAAAAAAATGTAGGAAAACCAAAACGTCATAAATTATCTATATATATTTTTATAATACATTTAACTATTTTATTACAGTATTAGTAACAGCAGTATAGAAATACGTGTATATGGCGTAAGGTCAACCAAGGAGGATCAGTTTTGTCACACATTAGAGTGTTACGTTATAGGAATCTTGTTACAGGGTCAACGACTGATAATATAGATACGTGTACATGGCATAAAGTTATATTTATTAACGTCATATATATTAAGAGCATTTAGTACAGGACCTGTACGTTTAGATACAGCGGTTTTTTTTATTTAATAACGTACTTAGATGTACGTGTACATGGTACAGGGTATGCCAAGGAGGACCACCAGTTTTGTCACAATTACTTTTGTCATAGACTTCAGGTAGTAAAAAATACGTGTACATGGCATAAAGTTCGCCAAGGAGGAACAGTTTTGTCACAATTACTTTTGTCATAGACTGCAGGTGGTAAAAAATATGTGTACATGGCATTAGGTTCGCTAAGGAGGACCAGTCTTGTCACAATTACTTTTGTCATAGACTGCGGGTAGTAAAAAATACGTGTACATGGCATGCGGTTCGCCAAGGAGGAGCAGTTTTGTCACAATTACTTTTGTCATAGACTGCAGGTAGTAAAAAATGTGGGTACATGGCATAACATTCGCCAAGGAGGACCACCAGTTTTGTCACAATTACTTTTGTCATTGACTGCAGGTAGTAAAAATACTAGTTGGTTTCCCAAGAATATTTTTATATTGTTACGTTATAGGAATTTTGTAACAGGGTGCACAAATTAGTTCTTAGTACTGGGTTTTATAACTGTATTGGGGTAAAATACTAGACATATTATATTTTCTGAATAAATATCATATATTATTATTCAAAAGGGATTTGAGGGCGAGTTGACTAACGTCAGCCCTGCTATTCTCTGAAGTGGTGCAGGGTGAGGGTGCAGTACACGTCCGTATATAATATATTAATTTATGAGTACACGGCAGCATTGGGGTGGAACATGCGCGATCAGCGCTGCGGAAGAGTGGATGTCGTGACAAGTGAACCGCGTGTCAAAACTATCATACTCATAGGGTGAATTGAAATATAGTACTCTATCGTATAAGACATCGAATAATTTTCCGGCTTTTTTCTCTATTTGGGTGGTAACCATTCAGGGTTGCCAGATTAGGGGATTTTATTTTCTTTGGGGAATTTTTTAGGGTTATTTTTTTCTTGGGGATTTATTCTGGGGAAAAATATTTACTTGGGGAATAACAGGGGATTTCATGTCTCATGTCTGACATTTAGGTTAAATATACTAATCAAATCATTTCAAGAAACATTATATTTTTAATCTTATTTTTATTGTTGGTTATACTTGGTTCTTTCTTTGAAAAATGAAAATTTTCCTCGACCTCGACAGTCAGTTTTATTTGCCATAAATATTTTCTAGATCTTGGGGATTTATTTGTAACAGCTTATTTTAGGGATTTTAGATATTTTCGGAAAATATTTCTGTCAAAAAAATTTATTAAAATACAGGAATAACAAATCATAATCTACAAAAGTAATTAATCGACCGGGGAAATTGAGCCGCACGATCTGACAACAGTGACAACCCTGTCCCTGTAACCATTGTTACTTTGTAATTTTACTGATTTTAGTCCACATCAAGGTGCTCTGTGCCACATCCACTGTAACTATAGAATTTTTTGAGATTGTTTACAAATAGTAAACCATTACAATAATTATTTACTATGGCGCTATTCTATCATTAATTAACATGGGACAATAATGAACCTAGATGACTATCCTGTAGCAAGCTTTATTGGTACCATTTGAGTTCTTGCCAAAGGCATTAGCCTGATTAGCCAGTTAACAATATTAAGGAACTGAACTAAGAAGAAGACCCTGTAGAGAATGTGAACGAAAATTAATGTTTTAGCAGAGTACTACAACAAAAAAGGTTTGTAGTTTGTAGTACCTACTGGGTTTCACCTCCACCCTAACGTGTAACAAATCAATTACAATAGTGTCATAGTTCATAGTGTTGATCACCTCATCTCAAAAAAATGTGAATCAATGGATAACCTATAAAACTGAACAGGTGTACGTGTTGCTTTATAAATACATTTATTCGAGTCATGTGACAAATAATATAAAACAGTTGCAACATTGGTCTTTCTTATAATACTTATAATAAATAATAATAATAATAAATTAAGATTGAGAAAGCATTTGCGCGGCTTCCGGTGAAGTTACGTCCATCAAGTTTTGCAACCATATGGTCATAGTCCTTAGATATTTGTGATATTTCTTTGGCTTATTCTTCCATTTTACACACAAATAATAGACGGGAACACCTGGAAATTAAACCAGTCAAAAACACTGCTATGACACTTAAAATTTAGTCCTACCGGATAGTGTAATTGCTGCTCCAATGACGGTATTCCACGGCTGTGTTGGTATTGGGAATAGCACGAGAAACACACAGCAAATTAAAAATATTACGGGTATAGCAGTATTTACTCGTATTGGTCTGGGTAAGTCAGGATGTTTGTGCCGTAACCATAACATCCCGGCTATACTAGCGGCTACCGACAGCCACAAGATTTGCCCATAGTAGTTAATCAGTACTAGTACGTCGCTAATTAACAACATGGCTAGAGATGTCGCACACTAAAAGAACATCATTAAATAATGTTTCCCAGGAATATCTGTCGACTTACTGTAAAGATCAGACTAGGAATAGGCGTGCTTCTTTTAACGTGTATAAAGGAAAACAAGTCGGGTAGATGGCCTTCTTGAGATCCTGTTACGAACAGTCTCGAAGAAGTGAATAAAATCCCGTTGACTCCTCCAAATGTGGACAGTGCTACGAATATTGGCACCATCCATTGCAACGTGCCAAACATTTTCGCTCCGAAGGTCTGAGGAAATATATTTTGAAAGTTATTATCGTTTATTATCTTTCCAGTAAATTTTTTTTGACTAAGTAAAAATTTTGTTTCGGTAATATTCAAAGCTTATGTGACTTGCCAGTGCTACTGCAGGTGAACTTTCTATTTCAACGCCGGAAAGTACAGCAAAATAGGCAATATTTGCGAGTACATAGACGCCTGTTACCATAGGAAGGGCGATCCAAATGGCTCTCGGCAAATTTCTGAAAAAAAGACAGTTGATTATCAATGATAAGGAACCGAAAAAATGTTGCTTGCAAATACAATGTGATTGGAAGCAAGCTCTGCAGCTATAGAAAGCATGTCACTTTTTACGTTTACAGTTTATGGCTTTTTACGGTTACATTTTGTACGTTCCTCTACGACTTGTGTTTTGCTTTGTTTCTGTACATTATTGTAAGAAAATGAGCCAGGATTAAAGGAAGTGCAGAAAATCTGCCGAAAGTCGATTTTAGGATGGTGGGCGAGTTATATGTCAAATTTAGATTATTTATCAGCAGAAGTCAGAACTGTCAAGAAGCACCAACATTGCACAGCATAGAAAACAATCAGCACGTTATCTACATTGGCGGGAAGGTTGTGCGCATATCCTTGCGCAGGTCGCCATTGCGGGCGAGAACCGTCTAGTGAGTCTATACTTTATCCAACGAGAGAATAGACTTGCGCTCGAGCGAAAATTCGTCTGTTTTGGTCAGATCTCCGCCCCTTACAACATTAGTTCAACGTCTTAATTGGCTCAGCAGGTAGCCAGGGCCGGCGCCTGGATCCGATACCTACCTGGTATCTAATTATATAAAGTACCTACTACTGCCTACCTATTAACACTTTGTATTTGTAGTCTCGCAAGTACGGTTATTTTAGTTGTGTTGTTTACGGTTGTGAAATAAGTTTTAAATCTATTATAAGAATGGCAGAAGCCAGAGGCGAGATAAATCCACCATTATCGCCAATTAAGAAGAATAAAAGAGGCCAGGTAAAGAAATATAATAATAAATATGTTTTATTTAATACGCATACTATTCGCTAAGCCGTGGTCAATGATTTATTTTTGTTTTTAATTTTAGGTCGTGCTCAAAATCAAAAAATAATTATAATAAATTTATATAAGAAATTAAAGGAAGACAATCCGCAAATGTCGTACGAAGAGACAGTTTTCGTCGAATGACGGTCCTGCGTAGCTCGTTACAGAGCCCCTCCTCTTTAGTCGCCGATGCGCAAAGCAAGTCCATTCTCTCGTTGGATAGAGTATATGCTTGAAAGAGTTTTTAGAGAACATAGGCGTGGTCGATTTGTGCTGTGCTACAGATTATTATTTATTTTATTAGCTTTGTATAACGTGGTGTTACCTACATTATAAACTCTACTTATAAAAAAGTGTTTTTTACCTATTTTTAAGTTAGTACAACCATGACTTTTACCCGCGAATGGCGTCGTCAAGGTCAAATTTTCATTTTTATATCATACACAGGCCTTTATATAGACATATACTGCTGATTGTTTCCTACGTAGGATGTGTGACGTCACTAAGGAAGGATACGTTTACTTCCGGTATTTTGAAAATTGTTTTTGGTAGAAATCGAGCTAAAAAATTATGTTTTAAAAATACCAAAAAACGTTTTAAAGGTAAACCGAAGTAAAAAGTAAAAAATAATTTATAGTTTAAAAAAACGCGCTTTAAGGGGAAAAGTGCTTCGATCAATTGTTATAAATCTTTCAGTGATTTCATCCACCGCACGCTTTTTTACAAAATTTTAATAGTTAAATATTATTTTTTACTTCTTATTCGGTTTCCATTGAAACCGTGTTTTTTAGTTTTTCTTAAACTATAATTAACTTTTAACTTTTTAGTTTGGTTTCCCTCTGAAAGGTGTTTTTTAGTTTTTTAAGACTATATTTTTGTCACTTAAAAATATGTTGCTTAGTTTTACTTTCTGCTATCAAAAAGATTAATTTTTGTACACAGCACAAAAATTTCAAGATTTAATGAATGTATCTCAGTAAATTCTATATTGTGGCGAGTGCGCCAATGTGAGAAATTTTTTTAACTCCTGGTTTTTCATGATCCTGGTGAGGACATTTATGACAAAATTGTCAAATTATTGTATTGTTATCGGTCCTTGATAAGTGTGCAAAGACTCAGTTCAATCTGACGTTTTGAAGTGGGTGAAAATCTCGTTCAAAGATTCCGTTACATACGAACATACAGATGAAGCTAATAATGATAATTTTAAATAAAAGGATACGGCGATATTTTTTTTTAAACACTATCATATAAACACAAAGCAATAAAAAAAACAGTGAAAAGGTCCTTTATTCGCGTATTTGGACCAGTTTCTTGCAAAACTATCAAAGTTCCTGAAACTCCATAAAAAAAGATGAACCTCTTGAACATAAAACGACGACGAATATTTTGATTTTAACTTAAACGAATTTATTGCAAACTTTACACGCTCATTCTTTCGTGTACGTGTGATATGTTTTAATCACCCTGTATATTCCAAATATTATCATTTGCTTTTCATCCTTGAGGTATTACAGGTATAATAACGCGTACACAGTTTAATTTCAGTTATTGATCTCGTTTGATTGGGTCGGTGAGAAGATATATCTAGTTGTGTTTGTATAAATAGTGATGAAAGATAAATAGATTCACCAACTTTGCGAAACCTCTTCTATTTTAATAGTAGTCAGTATAAATGTACATATTTGTATTGCAAGCTCCATGTCCAAAATACTTTTGCCGTGATACTGTTAAATATAAAAACAATTTACAATATTTCCATATACCACTTAATCTATGCATATACCTATATCCAAATATTCCCTTGCATTTTCAATTATTTCCCTTGTATGTTAAATTACTATATTATATTCCATAGCTCGTCATATATTTCATATTTCTATATCCTGACGAATATTCCGAATCAAAGTACCTACCTACTATAAGTATAATGGCGTAGAGACCTTCCATCAAAGCCAATAAATCTAGGTAATAAAAAATTATTACTTCATATAGGTACCTAATACCTACTACCAATAATAATAAATAAGTAAGTGATAATAAAAGCGTTTTCAGTTGAGTACAAAAATATAATTCAATAGCGATGCTTGCAAACTAATGGAAAGTTTAATAGTGTATTTTAGTTTCTAAATAAATAATAAAATGATGTACGCAATTATTAGTCGTTGAAAAAATTCAAATATTTTACCTAAATTAACCTTACTAAATTAACCTAACAGAACAACCACATATCCATTCATATTTCATTAAAAACTCTCTTATATGTTCTCGTTTTACTCTTAGATTCGAAATTAATAAGTAAATGTAGGCCTACCTTTTTCTTTAAGTAAACGTTTTTGCTCTAACGGCACTGTATTGTTTTTAACAGATACTAAACAGAGTTTATTTCTGGATGCATTTCCATTTGTATTAACTATTCTCTATTTGTAATTTCTGTATTCGGATAAAGTGCAAATAATAATTAATAATACAGTAAATCGAGCAGTAAACAACAATGTACACAATCAGATTAAAACTATTATGTACTGTCAACTGTACTATCTAGTCCTAATCCGAAAATGATTTTAAAACCGCTAAACTTATATCAAAAGTTTGTTTGTATACAAGTAATACTATAATACAACACTATATAATAATATACTATTTTGTTTCTGCGTCACAACTCTCGATCTCGCGACGAAAGAAAATCACGCTTGACACGGCCTGACATCACTAAGACTAAGGGAACAAGGAAACGTGACCCCCGGCCGGCTTAAATTGGCGAATTTCGTTACTCTGCACTGAGCGTCCATGTCTATGGACTAATAATGGATGTATTATGTACGTCCATGTAATAACATCCATTGTACGATAGCTGATGCACGTCCATGAAATATCCAATTATGTACATACATTAAGTGTCCTTGATAATTTCCAAAAAAAATTATCAAGTAGGGAGGTATATCAGTATGCACGTCATGCAGGAGAGCTGCATATTACTGCCTGAAATTTTAGCGTTGGGTAGGTAGAATCAGGTAGGTATCGTGAGAAAATGTAAATTAGATTTATGAATATCTTTATAAAAGTAGAGCTAAGGTTTTAATTTTTCATTAACTGTATGATATATTAATTTATAATGCATACGCACCTCATTTTATATGTATTTTCTGTTAAAACAAGTTAACTTGTAGAAAAATTCAATACTATTTTTTATTTGGTTTATTTTAAATAACGCGCTATTTTTGCGGTGTGGGGATTCCGGCCAGCTTCCCGCGGAGAAAAAGTGAACTAACCAAAGGGGAAAGAGGCGACGACGTTGCCAAACGTACCTGAATGTTGCGTTTTATGGAGAATGTTGGTGCGGCAGATTTACCTTTTTTACAATATACCTGAATTTGTTTAATCCAGCCTCTTTAGAAGCAAAGCTGTTTAATTTTTTAAATAACACTATAACTGATGATGTTACACATGTCCAGAAATAACTGTTTTTGGCCATAAGAGAAAACATTACGAAATTTTAAGTTTCGTCGTGGCAACAACGCTACAACAAAATGAAGTTTTGCGTCTAGCAACTTGTTGAATCCGTTTTCGTTTTTTACGTTTTCATGGTGTATCAATAAACTATTAGTATTTTTCTAAGCCAAAACGATTTAGCAATCAGTAGTGTCTTGAGCTCTTTCAGTGTTCAAATTATTTGTGTTGTTATTCAATACAATAGTTTTGTGATTGAAAGATTGAAGATTTTGTGACCACTGACCAATCTGTTTATTATGCTTGTGTTTTTCCTATTTTCACATATTTTAATTAGGTATATAGATATGTTATACCTGCCCGGCTACTCTTGGCTATTTGACTCAGTAAAAGAGAATGAGAAATATTTGACAAAATATACCTAAAGTTATGAACAGGAAAAATACCTATAAAAGGTGTTGTATTTATAACCGTTAACCCTGTCCTTTTGTTTTTAGGTGAATATAGGTTAGGTAGGTATTTACCTTCCTAATCTACAGAAATCCTAAACTACAGAAATACAATTATTTATAATTTTAGACTCTTTTGAGAAGATGTGCAGATGTCGAAGTGAAGTCATTTCGACGCCAAAATAGAGAAACCAATATTTCTGCTTATATTGAACGTCCGATGATGTATATAGGCCGCGTAGGAGTGCATATTAGTATTTTTTCAATCGCCATATCTCGGCAGAGACAACCAAGAGACGCGCAAGCTCAGCAGCAAATTTGTTCTTTTGTTCAAGAAAATAATAGATTTGACCTGTCCTTGTTCTTAAAATACAAGTTTCAATCAACGCATCTTTGTCTTACATTGATAAACGTAAACGCAGATGGAGCCATAGCTCGTTCGCTCGTTTGTCTTGTTTTCCGTGTTCTATGGTAGCAATTGAGCCACATCTGACATTTAGAATTAACAATAACAATAATTAAACGCGTAGGTACTTATTTCCTCTATTATTCTGGTTATAACTTAGGAAAAACTACTATAAAATTGAAAAGTAAGGAAATATACCTGATAGCAGATTATATTTGCGATGTCTCGAATTACGTGACTAAAGCGCGTCCTTCGCAAAACAAACAAGTTTCATCCACTACTGCGAGAATTTCTTAAATATCCCAATCAACCTAAAATCACGCCCGCAATTTATAAGGCCGTGAATGGCAGAAAGTAGCGGAATCTAAAATAAAAGCGTTGTATTTCCTCGGAGAAAACTCTCGACTTGACAAGGAGAAAGGATATATGTTTAATTCAGAGGCCCTCAGCGAAAATGTTCATCCATTTAAAGATGCCTATACATCCAGAATACGTCCAGTCCACGATAACGATAAAAACAGTAATTACATTAGGCAGGTACTTAATCACACAAACGTCAGTAATAGCACCGTCTAAAAACTCATTGGTGTTAAAAGTAAATCACTTTTAGCACATGTGCTAAGAGTAAATGATCGTTGTCTACGACCGTCTTTTATTGACTGGATCATGACACCAAGACAGTGGTATGTCAGCGCGCAGATAAAGTGACGTCAGGTGAGGTGCAACAATTCCAGTTTCTAGCGGAGTAAAATCAGATGTGTAGGATGTCGTTTTTTTTGCTAAGCTATAACTAAACATTCAACATCATTTAGAGCATAGTTTTGGCAATTCATCAACTTCGAGTTTCAACTTTTTTTAAGTAGGGACGAATTAGGCAAATACATTTTTTCCTTGCCCGCGAAATAATAATTTGAAAATACGTTTTTTAAAACAAACATTGCGCTATTAAATCAACGGCTCGGGATATAACCATCAAATTTTGGGTACTTATAGAAGACATTATAGTGCTTCCCATGGCAACAATTAAGTTTTCAAAATATGAGACGTTTTTGAAAAAAATAACCACAAAATCGCTACTAGCAAATCTCGGATCTCTATTTCAAATACTTACCTGGTCAACAACATATAATTCCACACTGTGGCATATTTTACATTGTTTAGACCGCTATTCTTCTAATGCCCGCACTATACTTCCACCGTTCAGCGAGGAAATGTAATACTCAAAGCTTATACATAATATATTATATATATAATGATTGGAAAACTTTTGTATTCTTACCTATACGGATCCTGAAGTTCTTCTGTAACGAAGTTAAGGAAGTTCCAACCACCGAAAGCAAACAGTCCTGAGTAAAATCCTAGTGCTATTTGGGTCACTTCATAATTTCCCTCAAAAGAATGACTGAAGTTTTCTAGATGACCTACAAATTAAAATGATGCTCAGTAACGCCTGTAGAATGTTATTAAATGGACCTAAATGCATAAAATATTTCCGCAAGAGTTGGTATCTTGTTATGCATTGTACTGACTGGACCATAATGGCCAGAGCTGTAATCCCACGAAGACCTTTTACCCTATGATGGAACAGTATTTTGTTACAAAATACCTATGATGTACAAAATACCCTATGATGGAACAGTTTTGTTGTTAAAAAAACCCGATTTTTCAACCGATTTTTCGCATATTAACGATCAATTTAAAAAGGGCACAATAAAAGAAAATGTTAGTACAACATTTCGAGAAAATTTTAAGCTGAAAATTGACTCGAAATATGAAAGCGTGTTGAGCTATCGAGATTTTAAAAAAACGTGATTTTTAAGAAAAAATCAATTTTTGCAAATAGATAGTTTATAATATTTTTAAATTTTTTGAAAATAATCTTTTTCAGTTAGTAGAGAGCTACACTTTCACCAAGTTTCGTGAAAAAATGATTTGTTGTCACGAAGATAAGAGCGTTTCAAAAAAACGCGAATTTTAACGATTTTTTGCAAATAAATTTTTTTATTTTTGAATTTTTTGACATGGGATTTCCGCAGATCGATCCGTAATTAATAGTTCTACAACTTTTGTATAAAACTTTTTTCATTTCATGGCACCATGACAGTAAAATTGAAAAAACCGTTTTTGGCCATCTTTGGGCCCAATTTACTATGAGACCCGGAGGTGCCAGTTGTTTGTATTTTGGTTTATTGAATTCTACGGAAAATTTCCGATTTATTACATATTTTTGTTTACTGTATCTCCACATAAGGGTCAAAATCCGTAGGCAGACTGCACTATTATAGACATTTTAATAACTAAGGATTTTTTTTCAAAAATAGGAAATGAGAGTACTCGGAACTACGCTTCTTTTTCTTAAAAAAAAAGGTTAGATTCATTGATTGATTATAAAACTATTTAAGAATATGTAGAATGAATGTTCTTGCTCGATCCTAAACCCCCACTTTTAATGTGGTTTTATGAAAAATTACAAGAATACCCTAAATTATGTGCCCGCTGAATTGTTTATTATAATGGTCAATAAATTATACGTAATCTTCTTCAAAAAATACCTAACGGAATCTAAAGACTGCCATTGAGAGTTGAAACAGGTTATAGTTTGCTGTTATACCTGGCTATGCGAAATCACCTAAATTTGCACTCAATTGACATTTCGATGTAATTAAATATTAATTGGAAGACAGAAATGGGGCCGTCGCGTTTCCCAATATGAGAGCAGCAGATTTTAATTTAACTGACATTCTTGAATGTATTATTTGAGGTGAGATTATTTTTAAATACGTTTGTTTGCATTGTGTTGTACCAAGGTACCTGTAAGTTGTACCAAGAGAATATTTTAACATTGTATTTATTTAGTTTACAAACAGAAGAGCAGTCATAAAAGCAGACATACGTAGTTTTGTTTATATCATATGGCTCAAATGATTAATTTCTATCTAGTAGGTTTTGTAGCTGGGTATTATAAAACAATATTTTTGTACATAGACATACATAGACGGTATTGTAGTGGAAACTCCCACAGTAATACGTAGTAGTAGGTTTTTTATAATATTTCGGAATCGTAAATAATTATATGTGGATATAACAGATTTCTGCAAAAAATATGACAATTGCTCAGACGTTACCTAAAGGTGATTATGGTTGACCGGTTTGAATTTGGTAAATTTAAAATATTTTAAATAATCTGTAATATTTGGAACAAACGTGTTTTTTCATACATTTTGGTTCATTTGCCCAGCCTTTGTTATTACAGTTAGAACTTTGATTCAAGGAAGAAAAAGTATCATCATAACCTCAACAACAACGTAATGTTAAAGAAAATATGTTTTTATTAACTGAAATTAAGATCGGAGCTGTTCTTGATATGACTTCTGAGGAAAAGGATTCATTGACGCGACTAACTTTTGGCCAAACTCTTTTCATTTTGACTTACCGTTTCCTACGTGATAGACGCCAGCTAAAATAATAGTAACTAGGGCAATCAGCTTAGCCGCGGTGAATATGCTCTGAATCCTCATGGCCCATCTCACACTGAGGCAGTTAATAGCTGTGAGCAGACCTGCAACAATGAAACAAAAGCCTGATGTTGAACCCTTGATTCCAGATTGAATGCTTCGTTAACTATTAATTCTCATCGTCGTTCTTCCCTTTTCAAATTTACTTGAGGTACTTGCGTATGATGCGGATTTATCGGATCTCGTTCGCAAGCACATTTAATTGACTGAAACACTGATTGACATAAATTCATTTCATTCAAAAATTTCATTTGCTGTCGAATATAATGTTTATATGTTTTTTTTTGTTTTTGTATTACTATGATTTAGGGGTTAGGGTTAAGACCCGACTGGTGGAAAGTGGATTTTAATTAATTAGAGGCAACTATTTGGAGTTACGCGAATTACAGCGTACGTAAGTATTCTTCTGATTTGGGCTTCCGGAACGAGTTACAAGTGACAATGACCAGCAGTTTGTGTCAGCCGTATAACCTAAAAGTCCACCCACCAGTGGGTGCAGAAATTATTCTCTCTTTTAAGGTTCAAGAAAGGGCTACTGCCGCTACGGAGGGGCGTCAGCAGTGTTGCCAGAGTCACTACAGTTAGATTTATTACAATTTAATGGTTCTAGTACGTTACTATTTTTTAGTATTTGCTACATTTTTAATATTTCTACTACTCTACTACATTTACAAATTAGGTCAATTTACCTACCTTTTACTTTTATGAAACCTAATTTCTATTTTTATTTTCTTCGCCGCACCATGTCAACGTCCGAATTTTTAAAACCAGTTATTTATTGTTTACTTTTTCAGAATTTTATTTTAATTTTATATACGTTTATAAAGATTCTAATAAATTTAACATTTTTGTAGACTTAACATAAATTAACATGTATCTTTTTCGGTTTTTCTTTTTTCGCTTTTTTGTTTGAAAATTCTTTGCCTTGGGGAGGGGGTGAACCCCCGACACCCCCCCCCCCGTTGTCACTGAATATATGAATATAGCCGAAAGTGATGGTAATGTAGAAAGTTTTTAGTTACTACCAATATAATATGTATAGTGTTTACACGTTTAATAAAATAATAAGTATATGTTTTAAGGTGATTTTTAATCATGCAGCGAGTTTATGAACGTTCCTCTATAGGTAATTACACTATGAGTGAGCTAATATGCATGCCACAACAATTACTCGAAAAAATAGTCGCCCAGCCTAATTAAAATATAATAATTATTGTGTTATATTTTTCCCAAAACTGAATTAACGTTTGCATTAACTTTTAAAACAAACTGTAATATCAATTCATTAATATTTTACTTAATTAAATATTTATGTTATACCTCTAAAAAGTTTTGCATGTATGAGGATCCCGGCACGAATTTCGCTCCTCTACAAGGTTAATATTCGGCAGTCGAGGCGGTAAGTAGTGTGTGTACGCGGGCGCGCCAGAATATGGGTTTGGGCAACAACACCTCTAATACAAGGACAAAGTGCTGCCTCGTGACGTCACCATCCGTCGTAGGCCTCCCTACGAGATACTTATGTTATTACGGGCTTTATGTAGTTATTTAGGTAGGTATGTCTGAAATCGTTTTAATGTAGTTTTGGAGATCAAAAAAAAGATCAAACTAAACAAAAATATTACGGCATAAATCTATCGGAGTCTATGAAAAACACAGGTAAATAATAATTTAAATGGTTAACTGTTAACTGTTTCGAAATACAGTCAAGATTAGATGTGTCTAATTATTAGAGTCTAGATGGTTAATTGTTTTAAGAAAACTGACAAGTAATTAGTGATTAATTTTAGACACAGGAGCAATATGAACAACTTCTTTAAAATTTGAACAAATGCTAGTAATCATAAATGTATACGCAGATGTCGCTAACGAATCGTTATTATTTATTCAAGCTCCTACAACATTACCACCTTTATAATCTAAATATGGATCAATGTGAATTTCATCCATTAATAAACTAATATATTTGCCTTGGTCTTTTAAATATTTAAAGATTTTTTGTGCATATGTTAAAAAAGTTCAAATCAATATGAGGATCAGTTAGAAAACCATTACAGACTCCTTTGATTGTTTCGGGATGGGGCAAAATTATAGGTCCACGATTTCGTAAATATCTATATGCATGAGGACTAATTGTATATAAAATTGAGCGAAAAACCATAGTGGTAGTGGAATATCTATAACGTTCTTTTGATAATGTTCGCAATTTAAGTTGATCAGAAATAAATTCAATTCCTTGTGAAACATTTTCGTCCTCTATTTTTAAGTTTTTAAGTACATTGAACATAAAGTTCACAACATGGTTAAGCTTTGACATGTCTGTATGTATGTCTGAAAATGTATTTCATGTAATTCTGTAAGTTTTTCGTCTTTGCTTTTCGATACGATATTTTTTTTTTGACAAGTATTTGGGACAGTTCGGAAATTTACTTGGTACGCTAGTTTCTTTTAACCTAAAACTAAAATAACTGAAACGATCTCACCAGTTTTTGTATCCTGTTGGGAAATTTTGTAAATAAAATATTCCTTTTCAAAGTTTCACTAACACACTCGGGAGTTGTCATTCGGCATAAAACTTTCACGTGGAATTGCAGAGAGCCATTTTCTGCGATACTCTTCGTCTCTGGGAAAACTAAACCCCCGAACTTTTCTACTGGTTTCGTAATTTCCTGTACAACCGGGAACACAACACTTTTGGGGCATTATGATATAATACCGCAACAAATAAACCGTTAAAAAAGGTCAAGAATCGATTAGGAACTAGGCAAGCGCGCGTGTAATAACAATAACAATAACCTCTCATTGTTGGCCCGTGGCGGCGTCCTATACTAAAACCCAAAACAAAACATCGTTAACAGGGTTGCCAAATTACAATTGACACGAGAGTTGTTAGTTGCTTGCTTCTTAATGACTTTTTGCGGCCAATTTGATTTGATAATTGACTAATGAGAAAGCTACTTTATTTTGTTTAAATTATAATTTGTTTACATTCTAAATACAGTACATATAGGCAGAGAAGCGTCGCACTGGAACACATTCTGGCATCGCCGCTTCGACCGACCTAGGCAAGCCGCAGGCCTGTTGAATTATCTTACAGGATATCTATACTCTATCCAACGAGAGAATGGACTTGCTTTGCGCATCGGCGACTAAAGAGGAGGGGCTCTGTAACGAGCTGCGCAGGACCGTCATTCGATGAAATAAATTCGTAAGTAGGTGAAATAAATTTTATTTTGAAAACATGAAAACATTTTATTTATTTAACATAAATTTATTATAAATGTATGAGCGTTATGAAAGTAATATAAACCCTAAATATTCCTAAAATAGACATTTTATGATATTTTTATTTTTTTTTAATTTTTTTTAATATTTAGCTACAACAATAGTACATTGTTTCATATAATTATAAATTTAAATTAGTCTGTATCGCTGCTATCAGAATCACTTTGAACATTTACGTGAATTATTAGTGGTGGGATTTCATCGATTAAACTGTCAACAATATGGTCAAGTTCCCAAAACCTATCTTCTTCCTCTATAATGTGACGAATGAAATTCTTCCGATGTTCAGATGTTACTCGTGCAATGCCTTCTTCAAGCAATCGTTTCACCTCTGGTAATTTGAAAGATTTATTTATATTTCACAACCGTAAACAACACAACTAAAATAACCGTACTTGCGAGACTGCAAATACAAACTGTGAATAGGTAGGCAGTAGTAGGTACTTTATATAATTAGGTACCAGGTAGGTATCGGACCCAGGCGCCGGCCCTGGCTACCTGCTGAGCCAATTAAGACGTTGAGGGCGTTGAACTAATGTTCTAAGGGGCGGAGAGCTGACCAAAACAGACGAATTTTCGCTCGAGTGCAAGTCCATTCGCTCGTTGGATACAGTATATAATAGAGTATATTAGCCTCCATCTGGGTTAAGCCCCCAGAGCGTGACGTCACCATGATATTTAAAGTAAGCACTTTGTCCTTATTAGAGGAGTTATTGGTTTAGGCCGCTTTAAAAAAATCGCTGACGACGTGCTATCATTCGCACATGAAAAATTATGATTTTAAAAACTTTTTTAATTTATAGGCTTTATTTCGCGGCATGTATAGACAAATTTCCATAAATAACAATTTTTCTCCATTGCTCAAAAATACATTAACGAAAATAACAAGACTAAGTTTGTTATTCTTTAAACACATTAAAAAAACATATGGTATAATCGAGTTGTACATGTTTAGAAACGCTATTGTGTTTACTTTAATTTAAAAAAAAATCAGCTCGATGCCCAATTATATTTAGAAATATGACAGTGAAGACGTTAAAAAACACGTTTTTTTCTAGTTTTTTCGAAATAAAAAAACTCCTGACCACCAAAAAATTTCATAAATCGTGGTTTCGTGTACACAATTACCTAATTAATGAATCACACCAAGTAGCTACGGTTTGATTCTAGGCAAGATTTTTTTCCTCGAAAACTAAGCGACATTACTTCCCAATTTCGCTGTTCTATTCCCTTTAAATCAAAAATTGCGCATGGCCACAATAGCACAGTGTTGCCGATTTCTTGATACAAATAATTTTTGTTTATACACAAAAATCCTCTATGCACACTTTTTTACCTAAATAAAGTAGCACAATATACCAAAAATGGTGAAGTGTGCTAACATTTTAAAAACAACATAATGTTCACTTCTGATTAACATTAATAATCCTGATTCTACTTACATAGACACACTGCTGCTAGGAGCCGCACCGCGTTTTCCGGAGGTTTACACTCGGGGAAAAACGGTTTGGCGGCGTATTCGGCGAAGGTGATGGCGACAATGGCCTGGGTGGTCGGCCGAATAATCAACAGGGATATCCACAGCAGCAGAAACGCGGCTAGCGGGCCGAAAGCCATGTAAATGTAAGCGTAGTCTCCCCCGGATCTCGTAACAGAGGTCCCCAATTCCGCGTAACATAACGCCCCCAGTGTTGAGAATAGCCCTGAGAGGCACCATATTATGATGGACAGACCGACGGATTTTGTGCTGATGTAGACCCCGGTGGGCGAGACGAATATACCACTGCCTATGATCGTTCCTGAAAGTTAAAATATTATGGTTATTGTTATTACTCGTAAATCTGGCAGTGCAGTTGAATGCATATTGTCATTACCACCTTCGAGTTCAATTTCGTTCAATCCGTATTTTAATGCACCTGTCGCCAACCAATTAGGAGAGCTATGTTTCCCCCGCAATCGTCAGTGGGCGGAGACAGGCATTACGATCCCGTTTGCAAAGTGGTAATGACAATATGCATTCAGTGTACAATTGATGTGAAATATTTTAAGGGGTTATTTTCAGCAAAAATGAAGAGGTGTTTTTTTTCTACAACCCCTTCCCCTCCAGGTGCCTCTGAGGTTGAGGAAAAAAATGTTTTTATTTATTTTCTCCACTGTTGAAGAATTTAGAAGAAAGAAATTTGGCGGACAACTTACACTAATAATTACAGTTTTTGTAACACTCACATATTGTTACAAGTGGGTAAATACCAACCCCTATAACATTTTTAATCAGCTTTTCAAAGCGTCAACATTTCGTTATTAAAAAAATTTATATGCAAATAAGATGGCCTCAATCTCAATTTTGAGATTCTCTATTGAGTTTTCTTCGAAAACTTCATGTATCTCTAGAGTGTATAACCCAATAATAATAGTAATAATAATACAGTATTACTCCCGGAAAAACAATTGAAAAACATGTTAACCCATATTATGTTATATTTTTTTAGTAAACAATGTTTACCTAATACCTCAAAATCGAACTAATAAGATTTTCCCTATTTCCCTAATTCGTGCACTGAATGGTGGCTTAGAATACATAGAATTAAAAATTCGTTTATATCTTGTCTGAAAGCT